>PVJS01003127.1:13986-78090 GCA_004027185.1 Glis glis
TCTTTTTTTTTTTTTTGCGGTAACGGGGATTGAACCCAGGGGTGTTCTACCTCCGAGCTATATCCCCGGCCCTATTTTTTATCCTTTATTGAAACCGGGTCTCACGAAGTTGCAGGAAGGCCTCACTAAGTAGCTGAGGCTGGCCGTGAACCTGGATCCTCTGGTCTTCGCCTCTCAAGTACTGGGATTACAAGCGTGCGCCACCACGCCCGGCTTGTTGGTTTTACTTTCTAAAAATATTTTTAAATATTTTTATCGGTGCCTTGTAATTATACATCATAGTGAGATTCAAAGTGATATACCTGCACACACCACTTGGTATGTTTCCCTCCTAGCTTGCCACAATTTAATGGTTGCTGTCAGAAGGCATGAGATCAGATACAAATGGTTTTAAAAGTCATGATGGCACAGCAAACTCGAGGAGCATCATAGCTGTATGGGTTTTCTTTGTGCCCCATGTCCCATGGGGAAGATGTCTAATGGCCCAGCTGGACACTGAGTACACAGTAATTGTATCACAACTGAGGACTCTGATTTTAGGAAACCCCAGTCTTTTAAAGAGACTCCTTCTACTCTTCCAGAAGGGAGGCAAAATCTCTATCTTCCAAGGCTGTTTGCTGTACAAACATTCTTGAGAAAAAATTTTTTTGAAACCAAAGCTATTAAGGCCCCTGCTCTTCAAATGTGCAGAAATGACAGAAAATCAGAGAATTTTCTCCCAATATAATCTCTCATCTCTCCAGTTCACAGTGAACTTCCTGAACAAGTATTTCATTTTTGAAAAGCTACTTATGTTTAACAAAAGTATTTGTAATAGCTCTCTATTATCTAAACAAAATATAACTCTTTAGCAGGGCATCAAGGCTGTTTAATAACAGTCTCCCAGTTACTCCTTGTAATCTAAATCCCTAAACTAGGCATGGTGACACATGCCTGTAATCCCAGTATTTGGGAGGCTGAGACAGTAGGATCGCAAGTTCATAGCCAGTCTCAGCAATATAGAAAGACCCTCAGCGACTTAGTGAGATCCTATTTCAAAATAAAAAATAAAATAGGGCTGGGGGTGTAGCTCAGAGGTAGAATATCCCTGGGTTCAGTCCCTAGTACCAATAAATAAATAAATCCCTAAAACTTCCTGATATGTATTAACTATGCCAGCCAATACAAACTTTTTCTGCCTTTTTCCCTATTTAACCAGCTTTATCTTTTATATTTATTCCATTCTCCCATCTCAGATGCTCTCCGATATCAACAGCTTCATTGATGCAATCAGTTGTATTTGTTCAAGCATTAAGTGAAGTGATACTTCTCACATGAGATATTCTGTAAATGGATCTCTTCCTTCTCCTGTACTCCCATAGCTCTGTTGCCCATGTTAGTCAGCTTTCTGTCACTGGGTCAAAATACCTGAGATAAGTTAAAAGGAGGAAAGGCTTACTCCGACTCACAGTTTCAGGTTTCCATCCATGGTCAGCCAGCTTCGTTGCTTTGGGGCCTATAGGAGCACACGTGGAGAAAAGCTCCTCACCCTGTGCTGGCCAGGGAGCAAAAAGAGAGAGGGATGGGCTGTGGCCTGTTGTCCAACCAGCCAAGGGCGGGAAGTTGCAGGTTCCATCTGGCCCATCCGTAAAAGAAGTGAAGCATTGAGAGGGGGTGAGACTTGGCTTTATTCCAGCTGTGGCAGACTGAAATAGGAGGCTTCAGCCTCCAGTACCCAGTCACGGCTGACTGAGTAAAATAGTGCTCCACAAAAGACTTCTGCAAGGGGCTTCCATGCGGTGGACAGTGCCTGTCCAGTTTATATACCAAAGCAGAACAAAGATGGCAGCATGTTGAGGACCAGAGTGAACAAAGGTGGCATCGTGCCAGGGGCCCAGGGTTAACAAAGCTGTGGACGTGCAGAGTTAACACAGGTGGCATTGTGCTGGGGCCCAGAGTCAGGGCAACACTGAATCTCCAAGGACATGCTTGCTTACTTTTCATATATTTTGCATTTAGCAGCAAGGAAGGCGAGGAGCCTAACACCAAGTCCTCATGGTCTCCACAGGCCCCCAGAGCCCTTTCAAGCCACTCCCCCAGTGACCTAATTTCCTTCCACTAGGACCTACCCCCAAAGGCTCCACCATCTCCCAATAGTGCCACAGGCTGGCAGCCATGCCTTTAACATACAGCCTTTGGGGTGTTTTAAGATCCAAAACATTACGCCCTCCTTAATTCAGTTTCAGTACTATTGCAGTTAGTTGTAGTTGTATGCTCTCTCTCTCTCTCTCTCTCTCTCTCTCTCGTCTAGCATACAATCAACAAGGGTCCATATTTCTTCAACTTTGTATCTCTTACACCAAGAACTATGCCTAACAAAAACTAAGTGAATGAAACAAAGTAAATGTGATTTTTACATTTTCCTAAAGAATTTCTAGAGAGATAAGAACATAATTTTGAAAAAACCACCATCTTTTAACAAAACAACAGTTCTTCAACTCACCAACTTTTTTTTATCATTACTATAATTAGAGATTTTTTTAGACCTTTCTAGGTATTTTGGCACATAACCCAGTGTTTCCTTTGCTTAAACCTGCTGTAATACTGTAACCCAACGTGAAAGTAGCAAAGCAAAACCAACGAACACATTCTAGCTTATCAACATCCTTCTTTTTAATACTTTTTATCTCATCTAAAATCCTTCTCCAACTTTTCCAACCTAAAATCCTTCTCCAACTTTTCTAACTGCTTGACATCCTTTGAATGCTTCCATGTTAACGTTGCTAGTCTTGACATCGCCTTGCACAACCCAGCCCTCCCAAGAGGAGGGAAGGTTCTAATTAAACTAGCAGGCAGCAGGGCAGAAGCATTGTCCATGGAATTCAGAATAGCACAATATTTTCAGGAATGAGTTTCACTTTTTTTTACTGAAATTGTGATGTGCAAGGCAGCCCAGCTTGCAGGAAAGACTACTGGGCTCCATTGGAGAGTCTGCACAGTGAAGGGGCAAAACAAAGGAGGCAACGGGCTAGGCAGAGAAGTACAAGCCAAAGGCTCTTGGCAAAAGCATGGGCTTTGTATTCACAAAGTTCTGGGTTTGAAAATAAGAATCTGCTTCTTACCAGCTCAGAGAACTTTGTTCTTCTGTCTGTTCAACATGTATTTTTTTAAGTGCCAACTAAGTGCTGGTTATATAATAGTTAATAGAGAAAATATAATCTCAGCCTTCGTGGATTCTACAGCCTAGCAGGGTACAGATAAAAAGCAAACCAACAAATCAATCTATACTTATAAGTTATGATAAGTGTCATGAAGGAAAAAAACAGAAGGTATGGAGAAAGGCATTGGTTGTAAGAACCTACTTTGATCACCTGGTCTAGATGGCCTCCAGTCAGAAAGTAATGTTTTACTTGATATGATAAATAAGGAGCCAGCCATACAAAGAGTCTGTGGTTAATAATTAACCAGGAAGAATAAAGGTTTATACCTCATCCACAAAATGGGTGCTCTTATAAGAGTATACATCAAAAGTATCTGGCACAGGACTGGAACTTTGTAAATGCTTAGCCAGAAATTGTTTTTGTCATTGCTATAGCTGTTGACCTCATATACCTCGTAGTTAGCCTATAAAAGCTTAGGATAACTGAGCAATTTTAATACCCTAAAAGACATACAACAAGCATCAGCAATTATATCTTTAAGAAAGAAGGAAGTATATAGGGCATTCTGCTAAACATAGAGAAATCTCATAAGAAATCAGCCTCCTTTTCTGTGTTTTTCCTTAATGACTGACTCTCTCATCTGGATTTCTGTATTATGGCAAAACCTCATTAATTCAGGCTGATAATTAGGGATTTTACATTTGTTCTGTGAAGTGAGTGAATAATGTAATCAAAGTGTAAGTAGGCAGAATGTGTAATTAAGGAAACCTGTTGTTTCTGAGAGCTGTAACCACAACATTTGCATATAATTAATGCGCTGATTACAAATGACCTGAATTTCCTCATTAAAGCAAGGCAAGTAAGATCTTTCTCTGTAACATGACCTTCGTAAACTTGTATTTCTTGACAAAGTTTGCTATGAGTAAATTATGCTGCTAATTTAGACTGATTATTTTCTTCAGTTAGTCCAAATTAGAGTTTTCTGTGTGGCCAGTTCTAAGTTGCCCTGTTTCCTTCAGAAACCTTTGATAATTTATGCATTGTCATTTTCCAGAAGGTAGTAGATGCAGTGAAGGTAGACTCTTTTATGGTTAAATGATCTTTGTAATATTTATATTTTGATAAAGACTGAAAGAGTGTTCAAGATGTAACTTTCCTTCCTTTATTATTCTGCCAAATCTTCTTTTCTATAATCCTCAAGACTATTTCCACATCTCTTATTCCATATGCGCAAAGCCCCATAAGGGCCCCATATGATTCTCTACATACTTTAAAAAAATATGTCTTTGTTCTCTGCCTTGTGGGAGGAGACAAGTTGTTAGAAGAGTTGTGCAAGTTTTAGCACAGACACCCAGAAGTCAGGCCTCCCATTAGACAAAAGGTCCCAAACTTCCCTTATTAAGCCTGAATGATAATCTTGGTATCCCATAGGAAAAATGGTTTCAGATGATCTCTACAGTGTGTCTTTTTTAAGCCATCTTTTAAAATATTTTAAAACCTCATGATCATCATTAAACAAGTTTGGGGGAGATGATGTTAAAGAGATTTTTTAAAAAGATAATGTCAGCGTGGGGCGTGGTGGTGCACACCTATAATCCCAATACTTGGGAGGCTGAGACGGGAGGATCTTGGTTCGTGGCCAGCCTCAGCAACTTAGTGAGGCCCTCAGCAATTTAGTGAGACCCTGTTTCAAAATAAAATATAAAATAGGGCTGGAGGGTGTAGCTTGGAAGTAGAATGCCCCTGGGTTCAATCCCCACTACAACAATAACGATGATGATGATGATGATGATGATGATGATGATGATGATACCATGACTCTCATGCAGATATTAAGTGAATATGTGTTAAAGATTTTATGTAACTCATCATCAATGAAAACTGGTGAAAGATTACAGACTGTTGTAGCTAGATAGCAGGTGAGCGAGATGGACCTAACAGACCTGGGGGAAAGTTAAGTGGGCTCTCATGAATGGAAATACGGGACTCCTCTCCTAGATGCTATTAGAGAACTGTGGCTAGGAAACTGCAGGTGTAACTCCCTGCAGGGTTTCACCCCTATGGGAAAGTTTCCAACTTGGTGAAAACAGCATGCAGACGCATTGAGGTGTGGCGTGAAAAGAGATAGTGGCCTCCCCAAATGCATATGCATGAGGGGGAAAGGTTTCCAGACTGAATAAAACTCATCATGTGTAAGACTCTAGGCTGTTTTCCACTCTCAGAAATGAACCGCTCCAGACCCTCTCTCTGGAGCATGGCTTTCTGTTCCACACCATTTTCCACTCCAGAAAGCAGCCCATCTCAGACCCCCTTTTCTCTGAAACATAACCTCATGGCCTTCCTTTACATTGGCCCCCACTTCCCTAAATAAACCTCTCATGTTCCCCTATTCCTGATTTCCATTTGAATTCTTTCTCTTGGAAGAAGCAAGAACCAAGAAAGGGCTCACTGCCCAGCAACACAACAACCGAAAAGAATTCACAATTTGTAGGTCAATAATATTGAAACAAAGGTTCAAATGCAGACACATCTTTTCCTGCTTCCATAGTGGAGAAAGTTGTGAGTTGATTATCTGTTAGGCTGAATCTATTTAAATGTCCCAAACAATAACTATTATTCAGTTTACGGAGTTGTAAAATATCCCAGAACTTTCATAAAACCAAAATCAGACACCCCGAAGGGATTGCTCTAATAATGCAGTTTTCCATGGAAGCACAAATCCCTATAGCATAAATGGTGCATATACTTTGCACTGTTGTTCTCGAACTCATTCACCCACACATGTATACTGAACTATTTCTACATGCCAGAGAGCTAGTCTCTGGGGACCCAATGGGAATCAAACATGGTCCCTATCCTTAAAAAGCCTAAAATATCACAGAAAGAGGCATATGTGCAAACAAATGAGGGCAAGAAGTGCTAGAGGTTGCAAGAAAGGTTTTTTCAGAACCCAGTGAGGGCAGAAATAATGAGTAGCTTTCAGTGTTTTTGTGACTGTCATTGTTCTCAATGCTTTTTGTATGGTCATTCCCTTTAAACCTCTTAGCTTGATATGGTAGGTACCATTTGAAGATGGTAATCCTATTTTCAGATGAGGGAAACTGAGGCACAAATAAACTTTAAAAAAAAATGTATCCAAGAAACCAGGCATGGTGGCTCATGCCCGTAGCCCCAGCTACTCAAGGTGCAGAGGCAGGAGGATTGCTTGAGTCCATGACATGAGTTTCAGACCAGCCTGGGCAACATAATGAAACCACGTCTCAAATAAATACATACATACATACATACATACATGTACTGAAGACCCCACAGGTAGTGGTAGAGCCAGAATATATACTTAAGGATGATTCTAGAGCCCATACTCCAATCTCTATACTACACAATCCTCTCATACAGAACAGAGGACTTCAATCTACCTTGGTAAAGGTGAGGCATCAAAGTAGGAAACTAAGACAGCTGAGCTGAATTTTGAAACATGACTCGGGTGCATCTATAGGTTGGAGCAGGGGCTTTCCAGAAGGCAAGAACCACGAGCCAATGTACCGAGACCTCTGTTGGTAGAAAGAGGCCAAGTTATGGAGCACCTCTTAGGCCAGATGAAAAATGTTTGTATCTGTGATGAATGTAGAAGTGACAAAGTTTAGGGAAAGCCATGGTCGGTTTTGTTCTTTATAAAGGATCGTGGTCTTTATTCTTTTGATGACATATTTAGTATGGATGAGACTGGGCTAATCATTTTAAAACTGTATAAAAAGGGTAGGCAAAAATACAATAAATACCCAAAGCAGCACTACTAGAGACATAAAGGAGGAATATACACACACATGCACACAAACATACAACATGTGGGAAGTAGAGTTGACAGAACTCAGATGTAGGGCCGTTAGACACCAGTGATTTTAAGATGACTTATAATAATGTTTCTATTAAGTTATTGGGGAGATGTTATTCATGGAGGTAGGAAAAAGTGAGAAGAAACAGATTTTGAGAAAAGATGAACTTAGTAATGGATATGTTGAATTAATTTAAGGTGAAAACAACCAGAAGAAAGTTTGATACCAAGGACTTGAGCTCATGGGAAAAGTCTAACCAGTGAAGAAGATTCATGAATCTTGCATAGCAAGGAGGTAGTTGAAACCATGAATGGGGATAAAATCATCCTGGGTATGCAGAAAAGGGAGAACAGAGGGAAAAGAACATTAGGGCACACCAATTTTAAAAGTGTATAAAAAAGAGGAACCATGAAGGGGTCAAGAAGAAAGAGAAGTATATATTGGGGGAAGGAGGAAGGATTCAAGAATAAGTAAGTTATAAATCCACTGGAGGAGAGCTGCTTTTCAGGATGATAGAAATGGTCAATTTCAAACCACAGGTAAGTCCTGCTGACCTGTTCTCAGAGGCATGGAATTTAGTGGCTCTGTTCTCAGAGGCATGGAATTTAGTGGCTCTTGCCAAGACCCCAAGTGGGTGGTATTGCCTCTGAGACACATTATGTGGGGCTTGAGACAGGCCACAGGGCTACTTCAGGTACTGCATTTGGGTGGGAATCTGGGGGTCCATTACCAGGGCAGAAACAGATGTGTCTCCAGCCAGTTCCTTGGGCAGGCAGGTCAGATTCTGGAGATGTTAAAGTAGGGCTGGACACTTGTCACAGGGCTACATCATGATCCACAATCAGGACCAAGGTCAGCACACTTGTTCTCAAAGATACTGATGGGCAGGTTCCTCACAGGTCCCTTGGTAGATGGGTCTGGATTCAGGACCATGGGTAAGCACAATGTCCAGTCCATAAAGGGACGGACACTGGTCTTGGTCTGCAAGCAGGGCCACACTGAGCAAGCCTGCCACCAGGGCACAGGTCTGCCTTTTCAAAGTGGCTGTCCTCAGTCTTGGGCTTCACCAGGGTCTTGCAACTTTCCACCTGGATCCCAAAGCTCCTACAAAGGCACTTTTGTCCATCGCTGGCTGTCATATTATCATTTGCATGGGGGAAACATGAACTGGAGACCTCCCATCATGCCATCTTGTTGACCTGAATGTCTTAACAACACTGTAACAATAGCAGAATGACTTCAGAATTCGGAGGAAAGGTGATTTCCAGCTAGGAATTATATAACCATGGTACCAATTAAGTTTAATAATAGACTGCACATGACATTACAGCTGCATATGATGATGGTAGGCATGCAAGAAGCCAAACTATTTACACACACACACCCAATGCAGCTTTTCCCTGGAAATGACTGAAAGGAGCATTCTACCAAAATGAAGGTACATGAACAGAGAATCCTTGGAATTCAAGGGTGAAGTGAAGGAAATCCTGAGTAATGTGGAGAGATCCCAGGATGACAGCTGTGTTCCAGGTGTGGTTAACAACCAATGTAAACTGGAGACAGTCAGAAGGCTCCAGGACAGATTTCTGTAAAAGATGAAATTGATAGAATTAGTGGTGTGTTTGAGTGCAATGAGAGTGATTTAGAAAACTGAGAGGGGTTAAATAAGCATACAGAAAAACTAAGCAGATAAGAGAAAGAAAAATCATTGACTTGGGGAATACAAGGAGGTACACAGGAAAGGAAATATAATCATGTGAATTTATGCTCATGAATGCACTTAGAAGTCATAGTCATATAACATCAAAATTAATATATAACTATCTTGGGAAAAAGTTCTGGGAAATATGTGTGAAGGGTGGTATGACTAAGAGACAAATCCTCATCTTTCATAGAACTAGTCAATAGATATTGCCTAAAAGGAAAAATCAAGAAATAGTATGTTACATAGAGATATAAAGAATACAAAAATGGAAGAAATTAAAGTATATCACCTATGGGCTGTGAGAGAGGTGAAGCTTGGGAGGCTGTTGGTTTTTGTTATGACCCTTGAGATTTTTATCAAATTTCACGTTCTAATAAAAATGCAATCTAAATTTCTAAAAAGTGAATGGGAATTAAGAATTTAAGATAAACATACGATTTTTAGATAAATTTGTTGGGTAAAGAAAGGCCAGTGATAGGAGGTAGCTGAAGAAGGACACAGAAGGGTTTTTCTTTTTTTCTTAGGTGTATACATGAGATGCTTGCTTACAGGTGTATACAAGTTGCAACAGCAGAGTCAGAAAATCAAGAGGGGTTGAAAATAGAGATGAGAGAGGACATGATGGAGGCCCAGGCTCCTGGCCCTCTTGTGGGTGGGAAGAACTGACTGACACCTTTGAGTAGGGGGGAGACATGTGTTTTTCTGTGTGAAGAAAGGAAGCGTAGGTACAGTAGATGCTGATCAAAATGAGCTGGTGTTGTCAGGGAGAAAGGAATACCCAACATTCTAGTGTTGACCTTTCAAATCCAAAGAATTGCAGAGTGTGAATCATTAGTAGACATTTGAGATACCCTTCCTAGTTTCCCAAATCAATCTCCACTACTTTATTTTTTACTTCATTGGATAGATATACTCACTGATCCATGATTCATTTTCTAGCTCCTGTTCAAGTCACTGTTAGAATAGAAAATGTGGGCATGAGTTCATGTACACAGGTATGCACACACACACACACACACACACACACACATTTTCACTCCCTGGTAGGCAACTGCTTACTGATTATACCCCTTCTGGAAAAGCTATGCTGCTAGCATAGCAAAGAGAGCCCTGGTAGTCCTTATGATTAAAATAAAATTTTCCTATATGCATGTCTCAAGAAAACTAAAGCAATCTTAATATACAGTGATAGCTACCAGTTTAGCTCTTAGAGACCCTACATTTAACTTAGGGACTGAAGTTCATCAATATGTTAATTAAATTATGTTTCCTATGCTTGGCTAGTGCTACTTTTACCCGAGATACCACCAACGATGTCCTGTAAGGTCACATCATCCAAGTGATAAATCACAGCCCTGGAGCAATATGCAGTCGATTAGCTCCACTCTTGTTAATGGTGTTTGATTTTCAATTCAGTTGTTTTAATATTAATGTCTCTATTATTTTGTCACTCCTGCTCACATTTCAAACACAAATAATTAGTATGAATGGAGAATATAGAGTGTGTCAGACCCAGTGCTACACTCTGTCCCCTCCCCACTGTACTGAGGATTGAACCCAGGAGCATTCTATACACCCCCAGCCCTTTTTTATTTTTTTGTTTCAAAACAGGGTCTTGCATTGGCTTTGTATACATATGTGGAAATACCAATGTCAATCTCAGTACTCTGTATGGGGAATGGGGGGACGGGGAGGGAGGCAGGGGAGGGTCCCACCAAGTACTGTGTCCATGTATGTCACTGTCAACATGATTTACGTGATGATATGAGACTATAATGCCCCAATAAAAGCATATTTTCAAAAAACAGGGTCTTGCTAGGTTTCTGAGAGTCTCTTTAAGTTGCTGAGGCTCTCTGCGAACCTGAGATCCTCCTGTCTCAGCCTCCCAAGTACTGGGATTACAGGTGTGTGCCACCATGCTCAACTAGTGCTAAGCTTTTTTACAATAATGAATGTACATCATTCTTCTAACAGTCCCCTTTGAGCACGAATATGATACTAGCCCCCACTATAGGAAATTTGAAGTAACCAAGCCAGCATTCAAACCCAGGTCTTTCTCCGTCCAGGGTTTTAGATGAGCAGGTGCTACTGCCTCTCCAGCTGGCATGGTCCAGTAGAAAGATCAAACCCAGGCAATCACCTTAGAAAAGAGGGTGTAGATACCATCTCCTTTTCACCCTACAGGACATCTGATGTAAGTCCTTAAGACTGACACATGCTACAAAGTTTAATATAAACCCTCCCTTCTCTTATAAATTCCCTTCCTGGATTATTTAGGGTTTGGATACCAGTATATTTGGATATAAGGGCTCACATGCCAAAAACTATCTACATATTACTTCATCAAATCTAGCAGTAATGCTATGAGTTATATATTACTATCCCTGTTTTATTAAAGAGAAAATAAGGATTCAGGGTGACTAAGTGGCAAACAGTGTTTAGCTGTATTCTCCCTCTCTGTTGCTTTTCGGTACCTGACTCGGAGTTGATACATATGTGTAAATACTCTTTATTATTTTTAAAAAGAGGCCCTTTGATGGTACCTGTTTAAAAATATGATTAATTCCTATATATGTATATTATTATAAATATGATATAATTACATTAGAAAATCTTATATACATATATAATATTATATGAAAATATGTAAGAAAAGAATCCTAATTCCTCTGTGGCTTAGATACAGCAATTGATAGGTTTTAAATTCCGCTCATTATTTTTTATGATTCAAGAACAGGCCAGGGATGTTCATTGCACATGAGCCTAAGATCATACAATGACTATTCCTTGATAGGGCTTACGTTGTTCGGCTCGAGGTTTAACAATCCCATATGGATGCCATAAACAGATGTACCTGGTCCTTTTAAAAGACAAGGATGTTTCCCTTGACTGTATTTCTTTCCTGCTAAAACAGTCATGCTAAACATGAGTTCCCTTGCCTTGCAATATTCAAAGGACAGCCTTTTCTTATGCCAAACCAGGAAACAATAATCTGTCCTTATGGAAAATTTGCCCTCACAAAGTGATCCTGACCTTGAAATATTTTTAAAGAAGAATCAGTGTCAAGAAAACTGTCTTTGGACCACCCCCAGAAAAACTTCCCTGAGAAGTTTCCACTACATGAACTGCTCAATCACAACTTTCACTTTCCTCACATTTTACTATTTGATTATTGGAAAGGCCCTTGTTTGTTGATTTCAGTTGGAGCAGACAGAAGGACTAGCATAGTACAAGGCCATTTTAATAACAAGCCATCTCCTTGGGAGTTATTCACTTTTTAAAGACTTTATTTTTATAGCAGTTTTAGGTTGACAGAAACATTGAGCAGAAGTTACAGAGATTTCCCTCTAACCCTGGTCTGCGTGCACTGCCTCCCCAATTATCAGCACCCCCCTTTGTTACAGTTGATGAACCCACATTGACAAATCATTGTCACTCAAAGATCACAGTTTTCACTAGGGTTCACTCTTGGTGTTGTACATTTTATTGATTTGGATAAAGATATAATGACATGCATTGTAATATAATACAGAGTATTTTCATTGCCCCTAAAAATCCTATTTATTCCTATTCATTTCTTTTTAAAGTCATCTAAAGTTATATATTCCTTCTAAGGAACCCAGATATGTTAAGGGCATCAAAAATAGAGCATGTGTGTACATGCTGCACCGTCTTCAGAACTCTGCCTACTTCACCAGACCTTATTCTTTCCATAAGGAAGATTCTAGAATCTAGGCTTACTTTATTGGAAAAGAAAAAGAATGAATTTGCACACAGATGCCAGCTATTCCCAGAGCAGACTTTAAAATACAAGACAGTTCCACATTGGTAATTATGCAAAACATTCCAAATATGACACCCAAGGGGAATGCACAAATTAAAAAATCTCATCACTTGTGTGACTCTCTGAGGCTGGTACTCTTCTCCCATTTCATGCTACATCGTGTGTTACTGATTCATCAAAGCAAACAGTTTGTTTCATTTAAATTCTCTTCAATGAGAGTAGTGAGAACAGCTGCAAGGCAGGTCTCTCCCTCCACACTGATGCTCCTGAGTGTTCTATTCTGTTTCCATACTAAACCTGACCGGCCATATTTGCAAAAAGTCTGCTCAACCACCTTTCTCTATGCTCATAGCTAATTATTGTTTCCCTCCAGGTGAGTTGAAAAGTAGGTGATCAAAATTAGTGACTTTTTATAGGGAGGACAAATATGCCATTAATTAAAAGGAAGAAAGAGGGAAAGGAAGGAAGGAAAAAGGAAAGAAGGAAGAAAGGAAAGGGAAGAAGGAAGGAAGGAAAGAAGGGAGGGAAGGAAGGAGAGTTTTTGCTTTTGTTTTTGTTTGTGCAGTACTGGGGATTGAACCCAGAGGCATTCTACCGCTGAGCTACACCCTCGGCCCTTTTTTTTATTTTTTATTTTGAAACAGGGTCTCACTAGGTTGCTGAGAGTCTCCCTAAGTTGTTGAGGCTGGCCATGAATCTGTGATCCTCCTGTCTCAGCCTTCCAAGTACTGGGATTCCAGGTGTGTGAGAGCTTTTATTTGTTTTTATAAGGGTTTGGCCTGGTCCTTCTGGTGGTCCTTGTAATTGGCACAACTCATTGACATAATAGTTGCACTACATTAGCATAAATCAGTTAGTTACTCTGGGACAGGAGTCAAGGCAGAGGCAGGAAGTATCCTTTTGTCCCCCCAGTATTAATCCCCTTTATAAAATAGAGTGGTGATTTTTACACATGTTATCTATCGTGACTTCATTTGGCCAATGAGTACATATTCCCCAAACTGGAAAGAGTAAACCCCTCCCACCCCTGCTGCCATTGTTTAAATAATCTGGCTTCACTAAACTGTGTTCCAAACTGGTTACAATTTAACAAACTCTTTTCTGCAAGGAACAAAGAAGTATGGACAAAAGTCAAAGATCAATTAAATAAAAACATTTAAGCTGCTAAAATGAACATAAATACATCCGGCTTTAATAAACCAATTGGAAGTTCACCCATACATTGCACGTAGACCACCACCAGTAAAAAGGAAAACTGCCAAGACTGAAACCTGGAAATCAATTAAAGGAAATGCTGGCACTAAAGCTATACACATTTTGGATGTATAGCATTAGTCCTCTAATTCTCTTTAATTTCACACATCTGGCGCTCTCCTTTTCTGTAAATTTCCACATACAAAGAAATACTAAGTGCATAAGCTTTGCATGGTTCTCCAAAGCAGTTTGGTCCCTCTGGAGTGGCCTAAGATGTAGCTTTGCAAACACGTGCCTCTTTGTTGGGGCAACATATTCGGAAGAGTAGAAACATCATCTCTAGGAGGTATCCTTATAAGAACCTAGTGGTGCAGAAACTTCAGTGTCAGAAGTCATTAGCCAGGCGTGGTGGCGCACGCTTGTATTCCCAGTACTTTGGGAGGCGGAGACCAGAGTATCCGGGTTCACGGCCAGCCTCAGCTCTTTCTCTCTCTCTCTCTCTCTCTCTCTCTCTCTCTCTCTCTCTACTTAGTGAGGCCCTCCACAACTTTGTGAGACCCGGTTTCAAAATAAAGTATAAAAAAATAGGGCCGGGGGTGTAGCCCGGAGGTAGAATGCCCCTGGGTTCAATCCCTGGTACCACAAAAAAAAAAAAGAAGTCATTAATACTAACTTACACTCAAACCACTTACAGAAGAGCATATATACATGGCACTCTTGATCAGAGTTATGTCACCACCTAAACACATCTTATGTGTGAAAGAATTGTCTCAAAAAAAAAATCTGTGTAGAACACAGTGTGCACATCTGTGGTCCACTGGTGCGGATGAGAATCTAGGGGCAATAGTAATACTAATTCAATACTGGGGCAATAGTAATACTAATCCAATACTAGGGGCAATAGTAATACTAATCCAATACTAGGAGCAATAGTAATACTAATCCAATACTAGGGGCAATAGTAATACTAATTCAATACTAGGGGCAATAGTAATACTAATTCAATACTAGGGGCAATAGTAATACTAATTCAATACCAGGGGTAATAGTAATACTAATTCAATACTAATTCCAAGCTTCATCTAATCACAACTCCATTCTCTCAGATGAAAGAAATGGAAAAAGTCCCCCGAAGATCCTGTTAATCTCATTACCCACTAATGAAGACAGTGAATAGATTTGAACTAATTAGCTAAATGCTCTTACATAGCTTTTCCAGGGACCTGGGTAAAAAGAAGAGTCCCAGTCTGACATGCACAAAGGTGTTTTTCATAACACATTTGCATGGCAGTTTCATTACTAAGAAGCACAATAAGTAATGAGGTATGGGGAACACCTGGTTCCTACTCCAGGCTTTCTCTTTTTTTTTTTTTTTTGTGGTACCAGGGATTGAACCCAGGGGTGTTCTACCTCTGAACTACACCCCCGGCCCTATTTTTTATACTTTATTTTGAAACCAGGTCTCACGAAGTTGCAGAGGGCCTCAGTAAGTAGAGAGAGAGAGAGAGAGAGAGAGAGAGAGAGAGAGAGAGAGACAGGGTGAGAGAGAGGGAGAGAGAGAGAGCTGAGGCTGGCCGCGAACCCGGATCCTCTGGTCTCCGCCTCCCAAAGTACTGGGATTACAAGCGTGCGCCACCACGCCCGGCGCCCAGGCTTTCTCATTCCACAGCTTCAGGATGGTAGGAAGGTTGCTCAATGTCTCGGGCCGTCATTTGTTAGCATTTTGCTAATGGATAGGAATCACGTCTGTCTTGCATACTCTGTCTTGTATTATTCATAATGGTTTTTAAACTCAGTTACTGAAATGTATAAAGGATAGAAAAATTCTATTATGAAACTAATAATGTTATCAACTCCCAGCTACATCTCCCTCTATTTCTATTTCATTGTTTCCATAAGGGCACTGGTGACACAGAACCATTACGAGGCAGCATCGACAGCTGGGCAGGAACACAGGCAAATATGAGCTTGATTGTCCAGTATTACTATCCACTGATGCAATTAATCTAGCTGGCAGGGCTTCCTGGGGAAACGAGTGCCTACCAGGGGAAGGCAGCCTGGATGTGCTTAACAATGACTTCCAGGCAGCACCCCTAGTTGATGCCAGATGAGTGACTAAATCAGGATTCAGCACATTTTTTTTTCTGTAAAAGACTAGATAATATACATTTTAGGCTTTGCAGGTCTTTGTTGCAGCTACTCAACTCTGTCATGCTAATACAAAAGCAGCCATATCTCATATGTAAATGATAAGTATGGTTGTGTTCTAATAAAACTTTATTTATGGTCACTGATATTTGAATTTCCTATATTATTTTTTTGGTGATGATACTGGGGAATGAACCTAGGATTGTTCTACTGCTGAGCTACACCCCCAGCCCTATTTTATTTTTTATTTTGAAATGGGGTCATGTTAAGTAGCTCAGGCTGGCCTTGAACTTGTGATTCTCCTAGTACTTGTGATCCATCTCAAGTACTAGGATTACAGGCCTGCGCCATCACACCCATATTTGAATTTCCTATACTTTTCACATGTCACAGAATTACTATTCTTGTTTTGATTTTTTTAACTGTTAAAAATGTAAAAACAAACAAACAAAACACATTCTTAGCTCTTGAGCACAGAAAAGCAAACTTTGGCTGGGATTTGACCCAAAGGCCTTAGTTTGCAATCCCTAGATGAATTATAGGAAGTGACAGAGGTTATTCAAGTCAGCTCTGTTAAGGTTTCTGTTTGTGTTGGGTTCTATAATTACTGTTCTCAGTACCAATAACCTTTCGTAATATATGGTGGTTGCATCTATGGATCAGGGACATTGCACAAAGTGAATATACGGAGGAAAAAATATATTTCTCCTGTGGCACTGAAAGAAAGACAAGCAGGGGAGTGCTTTGAGTGAGTGGTAAATGAGGTGGCAGGTGCTCAGATCTCTGCCCTTGGCACAGAACCACCGTGAGACCAGAGGGCAGAGAAAGGCAGAAGCCGAGACACACTGAAGCGATGCCACACTGTCTGCAACTAAAGCGTAGTGTTCCCCCATCTTTCAGAGCTTGCTAAATACTTCCAATAGTCACCTCTTCCCAGACTGGCTTGACAGGGCTTGGAGCCCCTCTGCCTATTGCTGATAATCAAATTCTAACTTGAAGACGCAATTTTATCTGTCAACTCCTTTGGAAGTTGATAATATTGCTCAAGGAAATGACTCAGTTAAGTCACGAATGTTAGTTTTTTGATTGGGTTATTTTCTTCAGTGTTTGGAGCGATTAGAAAAAGAGGGCAGGGTTTGAGAGTAAGCGGGCTCTGGAGGAGGAAAAGACGGCCAACAGGAGGATGGAAGCATCCAAACTGTGCCAATGTCATGGTGCAACCTACATGGATCCTTGCCATTCATTCCACAGCATTTATTGGACTCCTGCTGAATTCAGTGCTGGACAACCAGAGCCTTTACCTTTACAATGCTTACAAACACAGAACCATGATTAAGACATTCTTTCCTTGTGGCTAAGAGCTAACATTAGATAAGAAGATCAATTGTACTGTACTACGAAAGTCAAGGTTGACTGAGAACTTTCTAAGTGTCCATTACCGTTCAAAAGAGCCCATAATTAAGTCTGTAGTATAATGATATACTCAGCTGACTGATTCTTTTGCATATTTTTCCACATTTATAACCAGAATACATTGGTTATTCAATACTAATGTAATGATAACAATGATTAATCAATCGTGTGCAAGGAAAATGCATAAGAGTAATCATCCCAATTTGAGTTTGGCAAAAATTCCTACTATTTGTTTCATCGACATTTTGTGATAGGAACAAAGCTTAAGAAATTCTCTGTGGAACATTCAGCTCATTAAAAATACACATCCATTACCACATCACCACTAACAGTGTTAGAAAGACAGAACAATTAGAAATGTCTAAAAAGTCGGGGGTGGGTGACACGGGGGATGAAGGGGGTAGAATCAGATAGGCCCAGATTTAAATATCAGCTCAGTCACCAACAAGAGTGTGACCTCAGGCAAATGATGTTTATGCCCAGGCTTCAGTTTCCTCACCTGTCAAACAGGGGCAAGAATTCTTACCCATAGGAATTTTGTATAAGAGGGCTCAGGACAGTGTCTGTCACAGAACAGGCTTTTAGTCCATGTCAGTCCGTCTTAAAAGATCATATCACATTATTTTCTATATGAAATCCTTACAAAGTAGGAATAGAACTCATAGTCATTGGCTTTCTGGTTAACTCTGTGTTCTAAAGCCATCCCCTCCCCTGCTTCAAGTAAACAAGCCAGGAGGAACAGGTTTAGGGAGTTTTTGGTAGCCAAAGACCTAGTAGTGACTCTGTCTATCTTGAAATACTGTCACCTAATAGCTGTATGACCTTGCAAGTTTTTTAAATCCTTTTTATACCTCAGTCCTATCCTTAAAATCAGAATAATAGCAGCACCTAACCCAGGCTCTTAGGGTTATTGTATAAAAATATCCATATATCTAAATATTGAAATCTATAGATTAATGACAATAATAATCCTATGTAAGCATGCAAGTATTAGCCTGTGTGGTTAGCACTGACATTCTGGACATTGATGGTACGTATATTTAAAAAATAAAAAGAAGCTAAAAGATTGAGAAGGTATGGGGGAGTCAGCTAAGTGCATTAAGAGACCAGTGTTTATTCATTTAAGAAGATATTATTAAGTATTATAATATAGCAGGGACTTTTTTGTCACCCACCTACATGAGGGGAGTACATATAAGATACATGGCTTTAAACTTATTTGCTTGGTTTTTAAATTTTAAATAAATCTCTGTTGGAATGTTATACTACGGCCATTTGTCTCTTTCTCCTAAAATCTGAAGGTTGATGAAAACAATTTAGTCCACTAGGATTTTTTCTTAGCTGTGGTTCCATCATAGATAAGATCCTGTGGTTAGTTCTGTAGGAATTCTCTCACCTGTCTTCTCTCAACTCAAGTTTTGGGTGTAGGTTGTACAATCCTACATATGAGATGTAGTCCATTAAAAGAGTCCCTGCACTTGTAAACTGCATTTAGATGTACCTTCTGCCAAGGATCTAAAATTCTATTTGAAGCAAGAGGTAGCTATGAGATAAGAAGAAACTGAAAGAGTTCTTAAAATCCCAAACTTAGCTTACTATGACAGATACAGAATGCTGGGAGCGTAAACCCCAGCTCATACTAAGTAGCAGCGGCAGATTGAATTTAAAGAAGCTCACTTTGGTTATTGTTTTTCAGGGCTGGGGAGAGATGGGGTAAAGGGGCTTGTGATGTTTGGCTCAAACTAGTACTTAAGATAAAAACTATCTCTTTTACCATATATGTTTAATAAAAAGTGAAATATGAATAAGTGTTCCAGGGTCAAGGTAGCTATTAATTTCCTAATAATAGAACCCTCTGGATTTGGATTTCTGTGGAGTCAGGCCTGGGGACTCTGAAAGCCACCTTCCCTAGGGTGCCACTGCTGAAGGACCGCATCATCCCCAGTCGCCATGTGGTAGCAACTGAAGCAGAAGGTCCTAGCGTTCCCAGATCACAGAAGCTTGTGATTGGGTGACCTGCATGGCCACTCCCCAGAGGCCTGGTCCTTTCCTTCCTCACACAAAGCATCCAAGGTGCTTTGTCCCCTGGGCTAGAACATGCTTTCCTGGATTATGGTTTGAATCTATCAGCACCTGAGAGACCTAATCACACCCTTTCATCAGGAAAATGATTCCTATGTTCTCACACTTATATAAATGAGGTAAAGCAATTCACTGTTTCCACAGAATGGAGAAGTTTTGCTTCCTGTCCTTCCCTGCAAATAATTCTCTGAGGAAAAACCAAACAAACAAAAAAAGACCTGCTCTGGAGAAGTCCCCTCTGGTTAGACATTAGCTCACACCAATCAAAAGGGGCCTCTGGCTGACCTGGAAGAATTTAACTTGGGAAATGTATTAACCACATACAAACTACAGTGGTCTCATAATGCGTTTTAACATCCTTGTATCAAACACAAAACCAAAAATGCCAGCCTTTTTGTTTTCTGCCTCTCCTCAAAATGCCTTCATTAATTTGATAGGGAAAATTAATGTCCCCAACATCCTAACATTGAGAAAATAAAGTACAGAATCTTTCCATAAAGTCTCAACAGAAACCCGATTGTGGGTATCCACTCACGTGCAGGGGACTTCCTCTGGAAAGCAATGAGGGGCAGCGCAGGTTTTAAACAAGTTAGTGAGCAGATTGGTTTCACCATGGTAACCAGTCAAACCTGGCACAGAGGAAGGACCAGAGAGAGGAGGAGGAGGCAAGGTCAGAAATTTCCAGGCTATTTTTCTGAGATGGAAAAATTTAGAACAAATCCAAGAGCTATGTTAGAACAGAACCTACAATGTGCAGCTGCCACTCTAACATAAGATGTGATTGAGAGTCGAGGGATAGGTAGGGGATGAAAACCTCATTGATTCTATTATTCAGTCCTAAACCTGGGAGGGAGAGAAATGATTGACGATTGACCTTCTTGAGCATACTCTCCAAAAGCAGCTCATATTCAAGGTGTGTGTGTGTGTGTGTGTGTGTGTGTGTGTTGGGGGGTGAACTGTGATGAAATGTAGAAAAGAAAGCAATGTACTGAGATCACATCTTGAATCCAAAATAGGAAGCCATCAAAGCCTGGATCCTTTTTAGTGCTTTACCCCTCACCAACTCACACCCCAACCTAGCACCGTCTCCAAGCTAAATCTATCTAGACCCCTTTCAAGGTCATATCAATTTTCCATGGTAACAAACAATTATCCACCCGTGATCACAGCCCTGCTTTTTTTGGGAAAAGACTCAAGGACCCAATTCAGTAACAGTGAGCCAGACGGATAGAGATGCTGCTTCCAAAGGGAGATGCCAACAAGCAGCAGCTCAGTTGTCACAGTGACTATAGGTGGTCGGCAATGTGAACCTCAGATTTCCTTAACTCTGTGAGATCATGGATTTGGGGATGTACCACTTTTTCTTTTTCTTTTTGCAGTCCTGAGGATTGAACCCAGGGGCATTCTACTTCCAAGCTACGCCCTCCACCCCCATTTTTATTCTTTATTTTGAAACAGGATCTCACTATGTTAGGGAGGGCCTCACTAAGTAGCTGAGGCTGGCTGCGAACCTGCGATCCTCCTGTCTCAGCCTCCCAAATCCTGGGATTACAAGCGTGCTCCACTACGCCTGGCAGGGATGTACCACTTTAAAATCAGCTTTTCAGGAGAGCAAGGTGAGGGAGAGGGAGCCAACCTATTAAATATTTACATCATTTGTAAGATATTTCATAATTGCAGAAGCATTTTAATGTGCATCTTAGAATGAGGAAGTAAAATAAGTGGATATAAAATAAGTATGCACAAAATAAGTGGTTCAGTACAAGTGCCGAGGGGAGATTGGTTCATTGATTCGCTCTCTCACTTATTGAGTCTTTCTACGTGCCAGGCACAGGCTGTGTCCTGGAATTACAGAGTTGAACAAAGCAAATATCCCTTGGCCCAGAGGTGGAGACAGGCATATAAACAAATTTCAGAAGGGAATGACACAGAACCTCTGAGAGGCAGTGTGAATTTCTGGCTCACAACCTGACTGTCTAGGCTCCAGTGCTAGGTGTGCCGCTTACTAACTGGACTGTAGAGCAATGCTTAACCTTTCTGCTCTTGTTTCATGATCTATAAAATGGAGTGGCAATAATTGTACTTACCCTTATAAAGCAGTAGGAAAAATCAAATTAGTTAATGTACGTAAAATGCTTCTAATGGCATTGAGCACATAATAAAAGTTGGTTCTTAATATTACTACATACCAAATGCAAAAGATGAGGGAGAGAGGGCTTATAACTGTATGAGAAGAGGTCCAGAAAGGCCTCTCCAAAAAGGTGCTGAGCCAAGTGTCAAAGGAATAAGAAGTCATTAGGCAGAAGAGGAAGAGAAAGACTTTCTGTCAAGAGGCCATGAGAAAAGATGTCTCATTTTAGGAATCTAAGTGAGAAGATGGGATCTGTCAAACTAGACTTGGGGTCAGATCATCAAAGTATTTTCTATCAGGGTTGCTTTTTTTTTAGGTACTGGGGATTGAACTCAGGGGCATTCTACCTCCGAGCTACACCCCCAGACCTATTTTTTAATTCTTCATTTTTTAACATGCTTTTATTGGTGCATTGTAGTCTCACACCACAATGAATATCTATTTGATGTTAACATACATGCACACAGTTAATTCTTTATTTTGAAACAGGGTCTCACTAAGTTGCAGAGGGCCTCACTAAGTTTCTGAGGCTGGCCAGGAACCTGCGATCCTCCTATCTCAGCCTCCCAAGTACTGGGATTACAAGCGTGCGCCACCATGCCCGGTTTATCAGAGTTGTTTTGCTTATAGACAGCAGAACCAGACTCTTCCCAACTTAAGCCCAAAAAGAAGAGGAAAAAAAGAGAAGACAATTTGGAAAGGATGTGAACGGAACACAGAAGCAAATAAAGCATTGAGTAAGCATGTCTCTGAGTCTGGGGCAGCTAAAGGAATCTCGGCAAAAGAAGCAGATGGCCTATCATCTTAGAGTTCACAGTATGTCAGCAACAAAATCCACACAGTGCTCCTGAAACAAAGCACCTCCAACTACTTCCAATCCTTTCTTCGCTTTACTCAGAACTGAAATTATCGATAGAGTATTAGCCTCGTTGTGCATAATGATCTGAGGAATGCAGGAATTGGCCAGGGGCAGGAAAGGCATTGTGAATAAAAGTCCCCAAACCTGCAGACTTTGGGGTCTGGGTAGTCCCACCAAAGTAACATCAGTCTTATGGCTCCCAGGAGAACAGAGCAAATATTCCACAGGCAAATGAGACCCGGAAGTGTGTTGGACGCCTTGGCAAGGAGTTGGGGCTTCATCCTGCCGGCAGAGGGAAGCCAGTGGAGGATTTAAGGATGGAGACGATCCACACTTGTGTTCTCTTTGGGAACACAATGCGCTCTGGAAAGTGTAACAAATAAGATCATAAAATGGACATGACTTGGTTTGGTATCTGAGTTGCAATATATAAATAATATATAAAATGTTCATCACACTTATTGATGGGCAATTGAATGAATGTTAAAAAGAGGAATAAATTTAGGAACCACTTAGCAAGTACAGTTTCATTTAGCAGGTTAACTAAATAGAGGGCCAGAGTCTGCAACCTTTCCCATGTCACATGTCTACTTGTTGGCATTCAGGACTTGGGACTGATTTTCCTTTGTCATGGTATAGCTCAATCAGATCAAACTATTGCAGTAAGGGCCCATTTTAAAGTATCTTTCTTCATTAAACTACTATGCTCTAACACAATCCTACTATGACTTGGGTTGTGTTTGCAAGTATATATATATATGGAGAACATTTCTCAATTACTGGGAAACTGAAGAAATAGTGGTGTTTTCCATTACTTTCCATTTTTAATCTAGGACCTAGTAATTATCAGGCACTATGTTGAATGAGCTTGCAAAGATAATAGTTAATAATAACAAATTATTGATATGGATATCAATATATTGATAATAATAACATCAACAATAATGATAGAAAATACTTATTTATCACTCACTATGTGCAAAACAATATCCTGAGTGTTTTTCATATATTAATTCCTTTAATCCTCATTTTAAAAACTGTGAACAAGAATGGAGAGTGATTGCTAATGGGCTCTGAATGATTTGGGGTTTAGGGATGATAAAATGTTCTAATTTTAGATTGTGGGGATGGTTGCAGAAATCTGTAAATATACTAGGAAAATATGACTTGAACACTCTAAAAGGGTAAATTTCATGATGTGAATTATATCTCAATAAATCTGTTAAAAATAAAATTAATATCCAGCAGAGAGGTCATTAGCCCTACGATGCATAGAAGTAATCCAAGGCAGAGAGGAGTTGCCTCTTTTATCCGAGGTCACAAAGCAGGTAAGTGTCAGATTTGGGATTCACATTCAGAATCTGTACATTAAATAGTTCACAGTCCCTGACCTGAAAATATGAGAATCTGGGGCATCTTTACAGACATGAGGCAGAGGCACCTTGGCCTTGCATCTAAATTATCCCGATACACTGAACACACATTTGGAGAAAATGAAAAAAATATATAAAGGAAAGCAGATGTATAACAAAGTTCTGAATATCTGTTCATGTGCCATTATGTTTGAAGCCTGGTTCTTACTCCTGGTGATGTTGGTCTAATCAGGAAAACATTTCATAAATTAAGTCTCATTGGAAAAGAAGGTAAAGAGAGCAGTTTACTCATTGGCCATTATTAACATGACAAGCAGAAGTTGGCCTGAGTGGCCATGTGAGTGTGCGGATATGTGTGCGTGCTGGAAATCCCCCTCCAGGAAGTCCTGCCAGTCCTTCACTGTATTCCCAGCACCTGGCGGGACACACTGGAGATAATGAATAATGATGAATAAAAGACTATCAACTAGTTAAAGAGTAGCTTAAGTTGATCCCAACTTCCTGTACTTTAAATTGGCTTGAGTATAGACCATAAAACAGGAAGAAAGAGCTCCGCATAATGATCTGAGGCATGCAGGCATTAAATGACTAGTCACTTGGTGAGCAAGTGGGGTCAATGAGGCCACAGCTCCAACCCTGAACAGGCCAACTAGTTTTCATGCAAGATCCTTTCCAAGAACACACACTATGGGGGTCTTGAAAATGTATTTGACTATGAAAAGGAAAGAGAAAATGGGTGGCTGAGCTCAAATTCCTTTCTCATATGGGAAAAATTCACTGCATTTCTACCAATTTTGAGCTAAGGAGAAAGCATTTCTTTATATAGTACATATTCAACCATTGACAGGTTAACACTGAAATGTAGCAAGCAGAAATAGAAACTACTTAAGCCAGAACGCAGTGCCCAAATTTCAGTTTTACAAACTGAGAGAAAGTGCTCTAAGTTCTACTCAACAGTGTCTATGTATTAATTGATTAATCCCAGTACTTGGGAGGCTGAGATAGGAAGATTGCAGGTTTGAGGCAGTCTCAGCACTTTAGCAAAATCTTCAGCAACTTAGCAAGACCCTGTTTAAAAGTTAAAAAGTGTGTGTGGGGAGGAGGAGGGTGTAGCTCAGAGACAGAATGCCACTGGGTTCAATCCCCAGTACCAAAAAAAAAAAAAAAAAAAAAAGCTGTGACCTTTTATGCTGTGGGGTTCACAGTATCAGAGTTTGTACCTCCTAAAATTTTTTTCAGGATTTAGTTGGATATTCTTTATATTTGGTAAGAAATTAAGAATTTGGTCCCACATAAAACTTTTTGTCTGTGAAAAACTAAAAGGGCCACATAAACACTACAAGTGTTTAAATGATAAGCACACTTATCATTTAAATGATGAATGAAAGAAAATAATTTTAAATGAGGTGATAAATGCCAAATAATTTATGTTTAGCTTTTGAATGTTCAAAGAAAAAGATAACACATATAACGGACACATTCAGACAAGAATCCTCCCTGCCTGGGTCCCACTCCTCCACCACCATAAACTTTATATGTTCTTCTCTTAGCTTATTTACTCTGTGTATCAGGGGAAGAACCAAGTGGGTAAGAGATTTGGGATCCATGGACCAGGGCACTATTGAAAGTGAATAAAGTAACAATAGTTACATTGGGACAACAGAAGTAAACTGGGACACCCTGGGAATGCTAAGACATTGTGGTCACCCCCCATTAAAAGCTTGTGCTCTGAGGTCAGACTGTCGGTGACCAAGGAGAAACAATCAAAGGCTTTTGAGCATGCTGTTAAGTGACCAGAACTTCAAGAAGTTTAGTATAGAGGTGGATTACGGCTGCACTGAGCAGAGAGAGATCGAGGGTAGGAAAGGCCAAGAGCGTTCTTACAGCACTAGGAAAGAAAGAATGATGGTCCAAGTTAAGAGAGTAGCAATAAAAGAGAAAGCCTATAGAAGAGATCAGGCAGTTACAGTCAGACAAGTTGTAAAAGTAGTCCAAGTAGTTAGAAATGATTGAACACATCACAAAACTCGATACAAAGGTCAGGCACAGCAGAGAACCTACCAGCAGGAGAAAGCAAGGGAGCCCCAATTCCAGGGCAAAAACTCTTGGCTCCCAGTGCACTTTTCATACCTCCTCCTGTTCATGTGAGTAACAGGACCACAGGCATGGGCTTCATCCAGGAAGAACGGAGCCTTCCACATTCTGCTTGTTTCCATGGAAGGAATACCTAACCCAAGAGGTTCTGTCACTGGTGGGGTAATAAAATGCCACCAACAATTGCTCCAGACACCACTTGGTGGCACCAGTACCCTAAACTGATGGGACACAACCTATTCCTCTTGGTCTTGCACTGAAAACTCAGATCTTCATCCAACTCTCAAGTTCTGCTTTTTCCATTATTATTTGAGTTCTTCGGTGACTTTCACTTCCTCCTTTATCTCCATCTATAGGGATCCTAAAAACTGGGAGATGAGAATGTTTATGTAATAAATTATTTCAAAAAAATTCCTTTATATATAGCCATTGTGTATGTGTCTATATATTATACCCTTTAAATACGTGTTCCTTTACATGTAATTCTTTTACACATATACCTGAATATACATAATTTTGCATAAATGTTATCATATCTTTTATACCAGATTTTTTGCTACTCTTCTCTCTTTGTTTAGCTTCCTTATCTAAACACCACCATAATTCCCCTCATCCTTTCCAGAAAGCCCATTTTAAGAACCTAGCATATGGCTATTCATATTTTTCCATAGATAGATAGATAGGCATAGATAGATAGTAGAGAGACAAATGAATGCATATTAAAGTTTCTTTGGACATTGATTTATGAAATGGGCTTATTGCATAGTCTTCCATTTATCTTGCTTCTCTCTCAACAATTCCAGGTGGCGATTCTGCTGGGTCAGCTGGTGTTGCTCTACTTCACTCTTTTGACAGGAGACATAATATTCCTTGTATAGACATACCTTAATTTATTCAACAATGGTCCTTATGAAAGGACAGCTAGTGTGTGTGTGTGTGTGTGTGTGTGTGTGTGTGTACGTGTGTTGCCACAATAAGTAATGCTGCTCTAAAAATATTAGGACTAAATCTTCATGTATTGGTGCTTGTTTCTCTGTGTAAGATTTTCAGGAGGGGAAAACTAATATGGAGAATGGGAATATATTTTTAATTTTAAAATTAAAATTTAAGCCAGGCAAGGTGGCACACGCTTGTAATCCCAGTACTTGGGAGGTGGAGATGGGAGGATCACAGGTTCGTGGCTAGCCTCAGCTACTTCGTGAGGCCCTCTGCAACTTAGTGAGACCCTGTTTCAAAATAAAAATAAAAATACAGCTGGGGATGTAGCTCAGAGGTAGAATGCCCCTGGGTTCAATCCCTGGTACCACCAAAAATTTAATTTAAAATTTAATTTTAAAATTAGATTTACTTCCAAAAAGCTGTTAGATTTACTTCCAAAAAGCTGTTTAAAATTTCCGTAATCTCTCTATTTCCACTGATAAGTTTGTGTATGTACATCATGTCCATTGAGGTATTTCCCTCTTCAAGTCTTCCTCCCCACCCCCAACTCCCTCAGTTAGGTCCCCTCCTTCACTCCACTAAGGTTTCTCCTCCTTTGTCTGGAGTCCCTTCTGTGTCCCAATTTCTCCCTAGTTTTTGCATATAAGGGAGAACATCTGACCTTTCAGTTTTTGTGACTGACTAATCTCACTTAGCGTAATATTCTCCAGTTCCATCCATTTCCCTGCGAATGACATAATTTTGTTCTTCTTTATGGCTGAGTAGAATTCCATTGTGTATTTATCCCATAATTTTATAATTCATTCATCTGTTGATGGACATCTAGGCTGGTTCCATAGTTTGGCAATTACAAATTGTGCAGCTACAAACATAGATGTGCATGCATTTCCATGATAGTCTGGCTTCACTTATTTTGGGTAGATAACCAGGAGTGGAATAGCTGGGTTATATGGTAGGTTGGTTATGATATTTTAACATCCTTTCAGATTGCCTCGCAATTTTTATTTGACTCCTTACAGCTTTTACCGAAAACAAGGATTTTTACTTAGCGAAGAAGCTAAAAGAATATTGCTAAAACATATATTTTAGAAAGTAGAAAATAGAATTTTTCATGGTCAGAAATCACTATACGTGGTATCTAACAGAAATTGCTATACATAATATCTAACACAAACTAAAAGCATTGGAATGTCAAAAAGTAATCTTTCAAGTACTATTCAATTCTGAAATGTCTCCTCTGAAGGCAGAATATGGCTATTTTTCTGTTCATAGAAGTCGTTTCTCTCTTAGTGTTTTATTTCCAATTGGACAATGTTCTTTGCTGTATACATTTAAGTGGAATTAGGCTTTAAAAGGAACCAGTTCCATTTATTTGAGTGTCATTCAAAATTCTTGTTTAAAAAAAAAAGAACAAAAATCAGTAGGGAAAGAAATTGTATTTTTAAGCTTCTAAGAAGATTTTATAAACAATGGAGCCCAGAGAACAAACAAAGCCATAAAATGACTTGACAGTGTCCTTTTAAGTGAACATATGTGAGTTTTATGCATCCATATGTGTCCACATATGCCCTACATATGCACAGCCAGCTGCTAGCCAACCAGATTGTTCAATGTGTATGTTTACTGTAAAACAAGCCGAAAGTGTTTGGTCTCTTTGTTAGAGAAACAGCTCATAATTTCAAGTATACAAATGTCAGTTGTTTCTCATTTCTTTTTCTCCCAAGCCAAATGAGCTGTTGATGCTCAATTTGGCAGGTTCCTAACTGAGGCTGACTCTTGGCCAGCCACAGAAACCCAGTCCTGAAAGTTTGGGAAATTTTTACAAGAATAAGGAGCTTTTTCTTAATGGCTCCCTAAACCATAGGAAGTTTCCTTAGAGCCTCAGCCAGTTCTTTCCCATTCAATATTACAAAGGATAACCACTAACATTGTTGGATACTAATGGATGGAGTTCGAGTGTGAAATGAGGCTATCAAGTCTTCCGTTCTTTGGTCAATACACGTTCAAACCTTCTCTTAATGGAGAAGAGCTGGGGCAGGGGGAGGGGTATAAAGATTCTATTTGTGATAACTTTAGTTATGAACCCTGAGCATCTCGTCTTTTGTTTCACCTTTTATGACAGTGCCCCACAACTTGGAATGATGAAGTGAAGTTTGAATGAGTTTCCAACTGAAGATGAAGCTGGTAGACTGATGATACATCTGCTTTCACAATCACAGTATTAAATCCAGTCATCACTGTTAGTATTATCTGCTGCCTAAAGAGTGGGAAGAAAACACTTGCAAGGAAGCGGACTGTAGTGGAGAGAGCTTGTGCTTTGGGGCTTGTGCTTTGGGGCTTTGTCTGTGTCTGCTTCTGGCATTGTCCCTATGGCTATATTCAAAATTATCCTTTTGTAAATGCAGGGAGATTGCCATATAATTTAATTATTTTTTATTTGTGACATCTAGTTGCACATAATTTAGCAATAAATATTTTTGAAGCTGTTTTTTTTTTTCCCTTCTCTTGTGCTATGTCTTTCAGAGACTAGAGAGTTGGAATTCTGTAAATTGAGTGGTGGGTCAAGGTGAACTTGGATAAGAAGCTTCATACTTCTTCATTAGCTAAATGGAAACAGCAATGGCTATTTCCTCAGTTTCTGGTTAAAAAAATGAAACAAGATAACCCATATAAAAAATAATTCACATTACTGAAGATACAGTAAGCGCTGGATAAATTTATTTCCTTCCTCCCCATTTCCGTATTCTTTTCCCTAGTCCCTGCAAAACAAAAAAAGAGAGACATGAGAATAAGGAATATTATTGGTCAAGGCAATAATCCCAAAGTCCCCAATCCCAATATGGGAAAAGACTGAATTTAAGACAGAAAATGCATTCAAATGTTACCTTTTGCCATCATTAGCAGAAACAGAACTGATAAGAATGTTTGAACACGTGTATGAATACATCCATAAATGCATACCCATTTATTTAGCACCTATTCTGTGTCTAGAACAGTGCCTGGTATATGGAAAGTATCCACAAATATTTCTTTAATACATGAATGAAAACCAAGTCCTTAGAGCACCACCATAATTTCTTCCCAAGTGCTCAGTTTCCTAGGGTTAGTGATGATACCTTGTAAGAAAGAGGTAGAGTTATCTGTGATTACAGACTTATACAGCCCCTGAAAAACAACTGGACGTATCCCATCCACCTACCAGCTTGCCAGCACAAGCCCTTTCTACATCGAATCCCCTCCCGTTCATTCTTTCCCTCACCCCACTCAATCTTCCAGAAGCTTTTCAGTATATCCTTACAAGTGAAAAATAAAATTCCTATTGCTGCAGGTGTCCATGTGTTTGGGGCAAAAATGAGCCCCTGATGACAATTGTGAGTAAAGAGAGAACAGCTGTTTGCATCTGGATGCGGGGTAAGAAAGAGAGAACAGCTGCTGGCAGCTGTGGCAGACAAGAAAGTGCAAGGGAGCAGCTGCTGGTAATTCAGAATCTAGCCGGCCGCCCAGAAGAATTGAAATCCAAAGGAAGCATGCGAGGCTCCTCTTGACTGCTTTATTACATCCTTGATCATCATTAGATCCTGTTTCGTTTTCATTAGAGACATCCCCATGATAACTACACAAGGAACCCCAGGAGGAACAACCATCCCCATTGCCCCTCCAGAGCCCTTTGGAGAAGTAACCGGAGAGAGGTAAGGTGGCACAGACATTTTCTTCCAGTAAGTCCATAGCTATTTTTAATATATATATATACTTTTATTGGTGCATTATAGTCTCACATCATAATGTAGTTCAGAGTGATAATGACATCCATGCACACAGCACTTGGTGAGCTTCCCCTGGGTCCCTCCCCTTCCCCAGATATGATATTGAGATTGGCATTGGTATTCTCACATATGTACACAACATCAATGGAAATGCCTCCTTTGTTAATCCCCTCCCCCTCTGGACCACCTCCCTGGCTCCACTGGAGTTTCTCCTCCATTATCTAAAGTCCCTCTTGTATCCCGGTTACTCCCTAGCTTCCGCGTATGAGAGAAAACATATGATCCTTCACTTTCTGTGACTGGCTAATCTCACTTAAGATAATGTTCTCCAGGTCCTTCCATTTTTCTGCAAATGAAATAATTTTGTTCTTCTTTATTGCTTAGTTGAATTCCATTGTGTGTATATTCCATAACTTTGCAATCCATTCATCTGTTGATGGTTACCTAGGTTGGTTCCATAATTTGGCTATTGTGAATTGTGCTGCTATAAACATAGATAACCATGCCTATTTCTATTAGAAGGAAGAGGTCTATTTGGGGCAATGGAAGGAATATTAATCAACAATGGAACTATCACAAGATGGGGAAAATAATTCTATTTTACAAAAGGTAATGGTAATTTTAATGATGAGCCCACACTTTAGCATTCCAACATAAAAAAAATGTGACAACTAAAGTACAACAAGTTAAGAAAAATACATTTTAAAACTGACAATGGTTTCAACATATCTTTTTTATGTGTATGTAATCCTATTGATGTGTATAAATATAAATATGCCCCCTATGTTCTTTCATATTTTTAATAAAAAAGAGGAAAAAAATCTTTAAGCCATGCATCAGGTTTGGTTTGCTTTTGTGTTTCATACTGGTTCTTCTAAAATCAGCTGAGATTCTAGATAAATCTGAGTGATCACCAAATACGTTAGTCCATCTTCATCTTGCTCAACACAGAAGAAAAGCATCATCTCACAGCTCCAATTTAGAGAATCCCAACTCTGTATTCTCTGAAAGACACTGTAAGAAAAGAGAAACTACTTCCAATACTATTTACTGCAGAATTGTATACAATTAAATGCCCCCCAAATTTAAAAAATTAAACAAATTATATAATAAGGTATCTATATTTATAAAAAATTATAATATTGAACATAATGATAGGGAAAATGCTTGCAATGGAACATTCATGGAGAATAGTTTTTAAAGATCATTTGCACATGAAAAGTTGAATGCAAAATGTATACCATAATTTACACTAAAGTAAAAAGAGGTATAAGACAATGATCTGAAAGGATTTTTGTGTTTTTATTTGGTACTGGGACTTGAACTTGGGGCATTCTACTTCCAAGCTACACCCCCAGGCCTATTTTATTTTTTATTTGAAAACAGGGTCTCACTAAGTTGCTGAGGGTCTCACTAAGTTGCTGAGACTGGCCTTGAACCTGTGAACCTCCCGTCTCATCCTCCCAAGTACTGGGATTACAGATATGTACCACTAGACCCGGCTGAAAGGATTTTTAATGGAAGTAGTCAAATAGGATAGCAGAGAGGAAATTTTTAGTTTAATTTCTTGTGTTAGTTAGTCTTTATTAATAATAATAAAATTATTATTAATAAAGTCACTGAACTGTACACCCCGTGAGAACAGGAGCCCTTGACTGTTTTTTTTAATCACAATTTATCTCAATACCTGCCACAGTGCATAGACTCAACAAACATTTTTTAAATAAAGAAATAAATGAAATGAGTGAATTGTCTACATTTTTAAATTGCTATTATGAAGAAAAAAATGGAACCACTTTTTTCAATGGCATATGTATGACTGAGAAAAAAACTCAGTCTTGCTCTACTCAAAAATCAATAAGAAGGCCGGGCGTGGTGGCGCACGCTTGTAATCCCAGTACTTTGGGAGGCGGAGACTGGAGGATCCGGGTTCGCAGCCAGCCTCAGCTCTCTCTCTCTCTCTCTCTCTCTCTCTCTCTACTTAGTGAGGCCCTCTGCAACTTCATGAGACCTGGTTTCAAAATAAAGTATAAAAAATAGGGCCGGGGTGTAGCGCAGAGGTAGAACGCCCCTGGGTTCAATCCCCAGTACCGCAAAAAAAAAAAAAAGAAAATCAATAAGAAACATCTCGCAGAGGCCTCTGAAAATTTGATCTACCACAGTGATATATGTGGCCCAGCCAGACATAATGAACCCCACATTCTGAATTGGAAGAGAAGGAGAAACTAGTTAATTTCCAAGTGAGCTTCCAACTGTAAAAAGTGACTTGGATTAGGAAAGGAGGTAGCGAGATTAATTGCCTAAGAACGCCTAAGGTCACAACCACCTGATGCTTATTTTGCCAACCAAAATGGCCCAAGAAAAGTTCCCAGGTGTTTTGTGCTCTGGGTGAGTAACTTTCCTTAAAGCAAAATTGAACAGTATTTCTATTCACAACTCCCTTCTCGGGTCTTGGCTTCACTCCCTGGTGTGGCACTGTAAGAGTACTTGAGCTTTCACGTTGGTAAGAACAGAAGATGCTGTCCACCCTCAATTTTACTGCCCCAATCTCCTGCAACAGTAGACTCCAAAGTTTAAAGAGTTTTCATTATGTCAAAGGCTGCCTCTGAATCAGCCTTGTCTACTACCCTGTTTCCTGGGGAAATTGTGATATACTCATCATTCCCCTATGAACATCTTTATTCAAAGTCTGTTTTCCAGATATTTTGAAACTTCCTCCAGCCTTGCTTGTAAAAAGTGTAAATGTTCCATGTTAACATAAGATACTCCTGCATTCCGAATGTGGAGTAACCCAAGACCCTGACAAACTTGTATGTTATCCAAAATATGTTTGCAGATTTTTCCCTCTTGCCTATAAAATAACATTAAAGGAAATGTCTCGCTCCATAAATATAACTGTCCAGTATTTAAGTGACTTGCACCTCATCATCATCATCACCAAAATCGTAAAGCTCTCTTTCAATCCAAGGCCAAGATCATAATGTCCTCGGCATATTCAACAGATATTTGAGCAGCACACTGAGAAGTTAGAGCCACTCAGTCTTTATCAGCCTTCTCTAAAGAGACCATGATGCAATTATTTCCAGACATGATTTCTGTATCCTAAATGTTATGGTTAATTTAAATGTATCAACTTGACTGGGCCATGGGGTACCCAGATATTTGGTAAAAATTATTCCGAGTGTTCTGTGAGAGCAGTTGGGATGAGATAAACATGTAAATTAGTAGACTGAGGAGAATATCTTGGCCTCTATAATATGGATGAGTTTCGTCTAATAAGTTAGACACATACAGAAAAAAAAAGGCTGTCCCTCCCTCAAACAAAAAGAAGTCCTCCTGTCTACTGGCCTTTGACTGGAGCACTGGCTTTTTTCCTTTGGACTCAAATGGAAACATCAGTCTTCCTGGGTCTCAGGCTTGCTGACCTTTAAACTGAAACTGTACCATCCAGTCTCCTGGTTCTCCAGCCTTCAGACTTGAATTGGAAAGAATTTGTTGACTCTCCTGGGTCTCCATTTTGCTGACTCAGCCTATCAGCCTCCATAATCATGTGAGCCAATTCTTTATAACTTCCTTCTACATAGAACACACACACACACACACACATTATTGGTTCTGTTTTTTTGGAAAACCTTAACTAATACGATAGATACTTTAACAAATACAATTCAATCCACTGAAACCATCAAGTAAATTCTTTCATAGAGGCAGGGAAAAGTTCAAAGTAGGATCCAGGTTATAGAGTGGAGTAGGGAGGGATTAAAAAGCATCTGGTGAGCCCAGCGTGGTGGCGCACGCTTGTAATCCCAGTACTTTGGGAGACCGGAGGATCCGGGTTCGCGGCCAGCCTCAGCTCTTTCTCTCTCTCTCTCTCTCTCTCTCTCTCTCTCTTTCTCTCCCTCTCTCTCTCTCTCTCCTTAGTGAGGCCCTCCACAACTTCGTGAGACCCGGTTTCAAAATAAAGTATAAAAAATAGGGCCGGGGGTGTAGCGCGGAGGTAGAACGGTACTGCAAAAAAAAAAAAAAAAAAAAAAGCATCTGGTGGGGGAAAAAAGGAAACCTTACAGATTAGATATTGAGAGGGATTGGAATGCCTCCCCTTGAGTATCTCTACTGATCCCTAAATTTGGAATCATGGAATAGAAAGAGCATGGATTTTGGTATCAAACTAAGCCATCTGGGTTGAGTTGTCTGGGTTGAACTGTGTTCTGCCATTGCTCACTGTGCGATACTGAAATCATCTCTGAGCCTCATGTCCTCATCTGAACATAGATAATAATAATGCCCATCCAAAGAATTGTGAGGAATAACTGATGTTGCATTCAATCATTCCTGATACACCATAAACTTCACAAATATAGCTTGCTTTCTTTTTCTTCCATACTTAATCAACTCTGGGAAGACAGTAACCTTGTTTTAAGCATCTTTATGTTCCCATAGATCCTTCACAATTGTGGATCTCTAAGGATATTTTATAAGCAACGGGATAAATAAAACCAATAAAGTTGGAGCACTTGCCCTCGTATTCCCAGCAAAGTTAATGATGCCTGCATCTGTGAAAGCAGCTCAGCACCATGCTTTCTAAAAGCATTTTGTGAAATCGTGAATTCATTTTGGATGCTTTGACTTCATAGGCCTTAGTTAGGCTTTCAAGTATGTCCAGGTTTTGTGCTTAGGAGAACAATCTGGACAAGAGATGTGGATCTGGGAGTCATTGACACCTCACTGAAATAATGGGAAGGCAAATGTGTAGACCAAAAAGGCCAAAGGGCCCATGTCAGCATCCTGAGCCGTATTAACATCAAAGACAATCCCTAAAGGAAAACCCAGAGAAAAAGAAAAAAATCCAACAAGTATGGTGGCACAGAGGCCAAGAGATGTGAATGTTTCAGAGGGGAATGGTTAACAATAGCAAATTCTGCTGAGAGGTATAGTAAGATAGACCTGAAAGAACAGGACTGGTACTCAGGACTGGCCGCTACTGAAGTCTCCCCTAACCAGTCCCTCACCTCCATCCCTCCTCAAGCCATCCTCCCTGCCAGAGTTGTTCATCTAAAACACCCGCCTGATCCTGTCTTTCCTCTTTTTAAAAGCCTCCTCTGCTTGCTCACCCCTCACAGAATCCTTCCTCCATTGCACTACAGACATAGCCCTCCACACTATTTCATCCAGAGACTTCCAGCAGCACCTCCCTCCCACAAATCTTACTTTCTGCCAAACTTGTCTATGTACTTCAGGCTCTACCCTTCCCCTTCCCTCAGTCTAAGGATTCCTCTTCATTCTTCAAGATCCACCTGAATGTCAGTTATTTACAAATCTTCATTGCCTCCCTCAAGCTAAACCCCCCCTTTCTGGGTAGCACAGTGCACACACATGCTGGAAATACTCCCCGTGGCTGCACCACATTCCATTGTACAAAGGAAGAAGCAACCTCAACTTCATCACAGACCTCCTGTCACTGCGCAGGATTATGGGTTAACTTCTCTTCTCCCTCTCAGATAATAAGTTCCTCATGAACAGAGCTGGATTCATAAAGCAAAGCTCCCGATAAAGGCTTGTCTCCTTGTATGATATTTTGATGCTAAATGAAAAATAAACATAACAGATAGAGTTCAAGTAATGACTTTCACATCTATAAGGGCTATGGATAGTGTGTTAGACAGCTTTTTTATTGCTGTAACCAAAATGCCTGACATAAACAATTTAAAGGAAGAAAGATTTATTTTGGCTCATGGTTTCAGAGGTTTTGATTCATGGTTGGCCAGCTCCATTGCTTTGGGCCTGAGGCAAGACAGAACATCATGCAGGAAGGTTGTGGCAGAGGCAAGTTGTTCAGCTCACAGCAGCTGGGAAGCACAGAGAGAGAGACAGAGACAGAGACAGAGACAGAGACAGAGAGAGAGAGACAGAGACAGAGACAGAGAGGCTGAGGACAAAATATACCCTCCCAGCATATGTTCCCAGTGCCCTACTTCCTCCAACTAGACCCAACCTCATACAGTTTCCACATCATCCCAATAGCCCATTCAAATTATTAATCCACTAAATGGACTAATCCACTGGGGTTAGAGCCCTCATGATCCAATCATTTTTCTTCTTCTTCTTCTTCTTCTTCTTCTTCTTCTTCTTCTTCGTCGTCGTCTTCTTCTTCTTCTTCTTCTTCTTCTTCTTCTTCTTCTTCTTCTTTCTGATATTGGGGATTGAACCCAGGGGCATTCTGCATTCTACCTCTGAGCTACACCCCCAGTCTTATTATATTTTATTTTGTTTTGTTTTATTTTATTGTGTGTAGCACTGGAGATTGAACTCTACCTCTGAGTTAAACCCCCAGCCCTATTTTAATTTTATTTTGAAACAGGGTCTCGCTAAGTTGCTGAGACTGTCCTCAAACCTGTGATCCTCCTGTCTCAGCCTCCCAAATACTAAGATTACAAGTGTGTGCCACCATGCCTGGCTATTATTTTTATTTTGAAACAGAGTGTTATGGTCAAATATAGAATGTCCCCTAAAGAGCTCAGGGTTGATATGGTCCAGTCATGAGGGTTGAAATTTCACCATACAATGGATTTATCTAGGTGGTAGCCTAGGGCAGTGGGGTGTGGCTAGATAAGGTGGGTTCCTGGGAGTATGGTCTTGGGGACTGTGTTTGTGTCTTTGATTCCCCTTGCTTACTTTTTCTCTCTTGCTTCTGACCTCCATGATGTGAGAGCAGAGCCCTTGCTTTCTCCCTCTCTCTGCTTACTGCCGCCATGCCCTGAGCTCCAGACCCTGGTCTCACATAGACTGACTCCCCACCAAAATCTCCAAAAAACTGTGAGCACACAAATCTTCCTTCCTTTAAGTTGTATAGTCAGTCATTTTGGATTATATCAGTGAGAATGATGACCAAGACACAGGGTCTCACGAAATTACTGAGGGCCTCACTAAGTTGCTAAGACTGCCTCAAATCTGCAATCCTCCTGTCTCGGTCTCCTAAGTACTGGACTTACAGATGTGTGCCACTATGCCCAACCAGTTTGTTTTCTTTAAAAAACTGAATTTCAACAATAAGTTCATCCTAGTCATGTAAAAAATTATAAATTTGCTTTCTAAAGCATGGGAGTCTTTTGAAGCATTTTCTTTCATAAGGTACTTGTCATCCAAGCTGTATTTAAAGCTGCAGTACAACCATTATTTATTGTCCTTTGACTTGCTGTAAGGTAAATGTTTGCTTAATTTTATTTCTAGAGTATTGATGGGCTGAAATTTGATGCCAAGTGTTTTTCAGAAAATTAGGTGAAATGTTGAAATATTCTGCCTTAACATTAACAAATAAGAATTTAAGGTCCATATAGCATAAATTATGCTCCATGAAATAAATTTCAACTTACAGTAACTCATACAACTTTAGGTAAACACATTCCCAGAATAAAATCATCTTACTTTCATTGAAACAAAATTAATTTACAGAGTTGCAACATAGATCTAAAGCTAACCCGGTACAACTAAACTATGCAGAGAAAACATGGGGCCTTTATTTTCTTACCCCTTAAACTCAATCTGTTCCAAGTTGAACCATCTGTCTGGTAAGTGCTCAGTCTTTCAAAGTTGCTCCCTGTCTCTTTCTCCTACCAGATATGTCATCGTGGTGTATATGGGCACTGATGTGACATCACAGTGACAAGGGCTGGGGGCATCTCCCATGCCTTTCACCATCTGAGTTCTGGCTGGTCCCTGCTATGAGATTGTTATCTATTTCCCGAAATAATATCTGATAAAGTGAAACTGGACCTGTCTGGTTTTGGGGGCACTGTGCCGGCATTCACTTTCCAAGTCAATAACAACGGCCAATTCTCTCATCTTGAACTCTTGGATCCCCCATTGTGGTCTTCCTCCAGTCCCCCAGCCCCCTCTCAATCCAGGTCCACCCTTTTACCTCTCTGATGTCTTCCTTTGCCCTCACCTCCCTGCCCTGACCACACTGGCCTCCTTACTGTTCCCGGAACACAACTGGCATGCTCTTATCTCAAGACCTTTGTGCTCCTGGGCCCTCTGTCTGGAAGTCATGGCTTGCTGCCTTGCTGTTTCAGAATCTTTGCTCTGAGGCCACCTTCTCTGCGACACCTTCCATGACCACCTTATTTAAAACCAAGCACCACTGCAGAGCCCCCACTCTCCTTTCCTTTTTGATTCACTTCCCAAGCACTTATCACCATCTGACACATAACATGCTCCACTTATTTAGTTGTTTTATTTGTTTGCTTTTTACTATCTCTCTCACTATAGGTTCACTGTAGAGATGAGCTGACAGAGGTTCCCAAACTTATTTGGCTTACCACCCCCTTTTAGAAAAAATATTACTCAGCATTCCCCCACCCCTGGAAATCTACCTTCTTTAAGCAAATATACAGAAAGATGCAGCAATAAATTTGCATTCTTTTATGTATTTACATTTAACTTCAGCACCTCTTTGCTCTTGGGGGGGGTGGTATCACATACTTTTAGAACCTATGCAAGACATTTGAAAGTAGTACAGAGGACTCAGAATTAATGGGCTATCTGTACCATGACCTTTTGATTGAATGAAGTGTACCAATTCCTAAAATAAGGCCAAGTAATCAATGGTACAATATATAAGATTTTGAGTGAAATGGAATCAACCCCCAATTCCATTCATGCTCCCCTTTTTTGTGGTACTGAGGATTGAACCCAGGGACATTCTACCCCTGATCTAGCCCTTTTAATTGTTTACTTTGAAACAGAGTCTCACTAAGTTGCTGACACTGGCCTCAAACCTGAGATCCTGTCTCAGCCTCCCAAGTACTAGGATTACACCACACCTGGCTCATTCATGCCCTTTCAATTTTCATATTTGGCCTCTTCCCAGTCTCTATTAGCTTTGATTTTAAAACCCCAAAGGTGCTAACAAATTACAAAGATATCTTTTATGTTGTTGTCTGCCAATTGAAACTTTTGTGTTAGTGTAGGTAGCATGAGCTGCTGTAATAAAACATTTTAACCATTTATTTCTCACTGAGACTCTCAGTCCCTTGGAATGCCCCCCATTTGCAGGTGGGTTTTTCTGCACAGGGATGTAAGAACCTAGGCATCTTCCATGTTATGACTCTATGCTCTCATTATCAATTGTCTGGAATCCAGATTGGGAAGACAAAGACAAGGTAGAATAGAAATAACAAGTGCCTAAGCACCTTAACCACACACATCACTTCTGCTCATGGGCCACTGGGCAAAGCTATATCAGAGCCCAACTGGATGTAAGGAACCGTGGGGACTGTGGTCCCTGCCTGGGTTGCTGTTTGCCTGTGACCACGTCAACCCACAGGAGGAAAGGCATAGATCTGCTGGAGGGTGAACTGGCTGTGCTGGGAGTGCTGTCTGCTGTGCGGGCATTCTCCCATTCACTGTTTCATTTATTCTGTCAAAGACCTTATGAGGCATCATCACCACCCATTATATCAGCATCATGCAGAAGAGGAAACTGACGCTCAGAAAAACGAGCTGACCTCCGGAGGGTTCAGTGGGGACTTCCTTCATGAGGATTTGCAATTTAATACAGACTTCCTTGAGATATAATCTTCATACCATACAGTTCACTTATTGAAAGTGCACAATTCAGTGTTTTTAGTATGTTTGCAGGGCTGTAAAACCATCACCATGATCGATTTTAGGACATTATCATCACCCTCAAAGAAGCCTTATACCCATTAGCATTTCCTCCCCAATTCCTCCCCACCACCTTCAAGCCCTAAACAACCACTAATCTGTTTTTTGTCTCTATAGATTTCCCTATTCTGTATATCTAATATTAATGGAGTCTTGCGACTTTTGGTCTTTTATGACTGGCTTCTTTCACTTAGCATAATGTTCTCAAAGCCCATCTATACCGTAGGATGTATCAGTACTCTATTCCTTTTTATTGCCCAGTAACATTCCACATTTTGCTTACCCATTCATCAGGGGACTCTTGGACTGTTTCTATTTGGGGCTATTATGAATAGTGATGCTAGGAACATTTGTGAACAAGTGGCTTCACCGATTTACAATCCCACCACTCATATACGAGGATTCCAATTTCTCTACAACCTTGCCAATATTTGTTATTATCTATCTTCTTCATTACAGTGAAGTGTGAATTTTGAAAGATAACTTCAAAGCCAGGCATAGTGGCTCATGCTTGTAATCCCAGTACTTGGGAGGCTGAGACGAGAGGATCCAGGTTCACGGCCTGCCTCAGCTACTTAGTGAGGCCCTCTGCAACTTAGTGAGACCCTGTTTCAAAATAAAGAATAAAAAATAGGGTTGGGGGTATAGCTCAGAGGTAGAATGCCCCTGGGTTCCATCCCCAGTGCTGTAAAAAAAGAAAAAAGAAAGATAACTTCAAGCATTAGAATTAGGGTTCAGTGACCCCAGTATTAAACTAGATTAGAGAGGTAGGTCTACAAAAAACTGAAGTTTGTGCTCTTTCCACCTGGATATCCAGGCACCTGAGCTGGGTACTCCATAGAATGCTTGCTCTCCTTGATTTTACCCCATGTTTCAAACTCATCCTGACCACTCTTTCCTTGATACAATGAATAGTTGAGTGCAGGAAGTCTTGAGCCTTTTGTTTTGACCCAACCATTTGACTCTGTGGACATTCTGACATGAGAATTTTTTGGCCATTGTGTTTAGAAGTAGACACCTTTACATCAGAATTACACTTACATGGATAAGTACAGAAGTATACTTATATTTCAAATACATATTTAAAAAGCATTTTAAAGCTAATTTATCTTAAGCTACTTTAATTCCTTGATAAAAATTTTATTTCAAAACATTAAGACATTTCTATTTTTTCCATTTTGATTTTTAATTTACTGAAATTCTTTTCATTGGAATCAATTATTTTCCACATAAGGTTTAAATGAAAATGTTACTTAATATGGGATTTTTTGCTGATGCTTGTATCAAATTTTTACTGATTATACTTTCTGCAATTGCAAACTTTCTTTTATGGTCATTATTTGTACCAAATCCAATGGTCTCAGGTCAAATTATTCACACTAAACTTAGAAAAAAAATTAGATTCTTCTGTCATTTTTTAGGCAATAATAAACTTTTGCATGCGCCAATTTAGCTGTTGGCAGTTTTATTTGGTGTTGATTACTTCTGCCAAGTCTAATTTTCCCCTATTCAATATTTACATGTTTCAATTTGAGGATCAAGACACAAATAATTCCTCCATCAAATTGTCATCTCTAACACATTTTACCAAATGTAGTTTAACTATTCTTCTTTTCTTTTTTTTTTTTGTGGTACTGGGGATTGAACCCAGGGACTTTCTACCTCCAAGCTCTACCCCCAGCCCTATTTTTTATTCTTTATTTTGAAACAGGGTCTCACTGAGTTGCAGAGGGCCTCACTAAGTAGCTGAAGCTGCCTGCGAACCCGGATCCTCGGGTCTCCACCTCCCAAGTACTGGGATTACAAGCGTGCACCACCATGCCCGGCTACTATTTTTATTTTCTTTTGTGCTGATCATTCTTACCAATAGTATTTAATATGAATTGGATAAAAAAAGTCTAATAGTGCTTCAGTTTTTGCTAACTCATGAGAAAACCGAATGCTTCCCTTCAACTACATCAAGATTATTCTGTTGTTTGAAATTTCTCTGTATCAATGACCTACTTCTTCAATATATATTCAGCTTATGTATTTTGTACTAACCACCTATGCTGAAGGCAAAGAGCAAATGGTGAGATCAGAATATTCTTGAAGTCAAATGTTCCTGGGTCAAGGCATTTTAAGGGTTAAGATAATCTAGTATCACAAAATTAATCTGGTCAATATTTTCTACACCTAGCCAGGCGTGGTGGTGCACGCTTGTAATCCCAGTACTTTGGGAGGCGGAGACCGGAGGATCCGGCTTCACGGCCAGCCTCAGCTCTCTCTCTCTCTCACTCTCTCTCTCTCTCTCTCTCTCTACCTTGTGAGGCCCTCCGCAACTTCGTGAGACCCGGTTTCAAAATAAAGTATAAAAAAAAAAATAGGGCCGGGGGCATAGCGCGGAGGTAGAATGCCCCTGGGTTCAATCCCCAGTACCGCAAAAAAAAAAAAAAAAAAAAAAAAAAAATATATATATATATATATATATATATATATATTTTCTACACCCGACTATTCAGTGGAATCAACTGGGGAACTTGTTTGATGCATATAGTTTTCTAGCCTACCTCCTTCTGTGTCTGTCTGACCCTGGCCAGCAAAATCTGACTTCATGCATCTGGGATAAGTTCTTAGCATCTTTAATTTTTTAAAAAGTCCCTTCAGTCATTCTGATATCTATCCATAGAGATTTGTGCACCTTCCTGGGCTCAGCCACACCAGTAGGTGCGTGTCCACATGGGACACGCATATGACTAAATCATCAGGCAATGTGAATGAGCAGGTATGAATCTCAGTCTACAACTCAAGATGCAAAGGAAATAAAACTTTATTTTCTATGATTCAACCTATTTTCTACTTTTGAGATCCACCATAGAGAGAAAAAGAAGTTCAGTCAGTCCAAAGTTTTCCTTCGTTTGCCCCAAGATGAATTTGAAGTAGGGTGGTAGAGACATGGTCTTAGAGCTAAAAGTTTTAAGTAGAGGATTGTTGTGTCACCTGCTGAGGCAGATGGACCTCCATCCAAAGTTTGATTTGGCTGGGAGTGGTGGCTCACGCCTGTAATCTCAGTACTTATGAGGCTGAGACTGGAGGATCGGAGGTTCGAGGCCAGCCTCAGCAATTTAGCAAGAACTTCAGCAACTTAGGGAGACCCTATTTCAAATAAAAAGGGCTGGGGGTGGCTGGGCATGGTGGCACATACCTGTAATCCCAATACTTGGGAAGCTGAGACAGGAGGATCTCAGGTTTGAAGTCAGTCTCAGCAATTTAGTGAGACCCTCAGCAACCTAGTGAGACCCTGTTCCCCAGTACCAAAAAAAAAAACAAGGTTTGCTCTGGATGTTGGTACTAATGATACACACACACACACACACACACACACACACACCAAAAGGATATGGAAAGGTTTATTACTTACATAATTGAGGTTTTAGGGAGAATAGGACAGGACTCTTAAGCAAGCCTGAAATGAAAGAACGAGGAAAGGAAAATGGCCTGGATTTCATTGTGGTGAGAGGGGAGAGCTGGGAGTGAGAATTCCTGCAGAGCAAGGGGTTGTGGTTTAGCTGGAAAACAGGAGCACCAGGCTTTCTAATCAGCTGGTTCAGATGTGCAGCAGAAGGGGAAGAGGGAGAGACAAGGTTTAAAAGCTGCGAGTGGTTGAAAATCAAAATATGGAGTCAGACTCTTCCTTATAAGGGCATGTGTCTTGGATTCCATTGGTCTACCCAGAAATCCTCTGAAGTAACCAGCATCTTGTCTGATCCTTGGTCTTTAATAATAGATATTTTTAGCCAGGCCTGGTGGCAAACACCTGTAATCTCAGTACTTGGGAGGCTGAGGCAGAAGCATTGCAAGTTTGTGGCCAATCTCAGCAAATTAGTGAGACCCTGTCTCAAAACTAGAAAATAGAAAGAGCTAGGGGTGTAGCTCAGTGGTATAGCACCCCTGGGTTCAATTCCTAGCACCACAAAAAATATAATAATTATTATTACTACCATTATTGTTATAGTCCGATTTATTGATTAATTACAAAGTCCCAAGAACTGTTGTGTTTTACATGTATATTTCATTTAATCCTGACTGCGATTTCATGTGACAGGTACTAACTAGTATTATCCTACTACATAGGTGAGAAAAGTGAAGTACAGAGGTAAAAGCATCGTGCATCCTAGCTGGTAAGACGTGGAGCCAGGATTCCAGCTCAGAGTCTGTGTTCTGACCTCTGCATCATCCCTCTCTCCTTTGTCTTCCTGGTCCTTCTCATCCTACTAATATATGGTGTAACAGGTGCTTTGGTGCAAGGAAGTTCTATGAGAATCTCTCTACGTCTCAGGCTTATTTCTTCCACAGAACTCCAATTCTAGAAGCAGAGCTCAGGGTTCAACTCTCCAGAAATGGATTACCTAGAATCCTAGCAGAAATCAAATGGCATTTCCAAACTGGGCAATTTAAGGAGATTTCATAAATGAGTTGTTTACAAAAATATGGACAGAGTTTAGGAAAAGCAACAAGAAATGAGATGGACAGCCATCACCACCCTACTCCCCACTTGAATGGATGAGGGGAGGAAGTGGTTAGAGGCACCTAGAAAGTGGGCTGTGGGAGAGGACCACCTCCAAGGAGCTGTGGCCAGGAAGGCTGAGGAATAAGCGTCCTGAGCTTACTTTTCTACTGCTCTCCAGATCTCTTGCCAATGCCTTCTACTGGCCAAACCCAACAGAAGAATAGAGGGCAAGGGAATTGTTGATGTGTTCCATATGGGCCGCCCCCTGGAGCACCAGTCAGGACGAAGTCTGGGAAATAGAGCTGGAGGGGGGACATCCATCATGGGCTTGCCTGTGCCTTTATCTCTTCTCCCCTCTCTGTTATCTTCCCTGCCCCGCCTAGATAATCTCTCTCTCTCTCTCTCTCTCTCTCTCTCTCTCTCTCCTCAAGGAGGAAGTGTTCTTTCTCTTCCCACTCCCCACCTTGTCCATTTCCATTTGTTAAGAACCCATTCAACTGCAAATACTGGTTTGGATGGGGTTTGAGTGTATCTCTCAAGGGTTCCTGCATTGAAAATTGGAAGGTATTAACAAGATGGAAACCTAATCTGACTAGGGTGCTTAGAGGTGGGACCTTTAGGAGATAATGAGGATTAGATAAGGTCAAGGTCGTCAGGGGGAAGCCCCCATGATTGAATACTGGTGGCTTTACAAGAGGGAGAGAAACCAGAAGAGACACACGAGTGCTCCTTGTCTCTTACCATGTGGCGCCCTGTGCCACCTCAGAGCTTACATATGCTTTTATCACTTCTCCCCTCTGTTCTCTTCCCTGCCCAGCCTAGGTAAACACACACTCACTCACAGACACACACATGAACATACACACATATTTGGACAAGAAGCTGGTCAAGGAGGAAGTGTTCTCTCTCACCCCCACCCACTCCCTACGTTTATTCCTCAGCCTTCCTTGCAGACTCTGTCAGCAAGAAGACCATCACCAAATGCAAGTCCTTGAACCCCCAGAACTGTAGACAAAATAAACCTCTTTTCTTTATCAAGTTACCCAGGAGTTTCATGTAGTAACATAAAATATACTAACAGTATATGTCATCTATTGGCTTAAACACAAAAAAGTTATTTAGTTCAGATAACTAGATTTATGGCCCAGTGGACCACTGAAGACCCAGGCTCTTTCTATCTTTTAGCTCTACCATCCTTGACACTTTGGTTTTCATCCTCATACTGTCTGTTTCATGGTTACGAGACTGTTGCTCCTTCTCCAAGCATCATATCTGTGCTTTTGTATAATAGGCAGAAAGAAAAATAAAGGGAAAAGATGGGGAAAATGACCCTAAGTCAGAAAAAAAAAGTTTTGCCAAAAATGTATTTGCCAAAAATGTACAGTATTGGCTAGGTTATGTCAACTGACCACCTAGAACTAGAAAACTGTATGCCCAGCAAGTAGCATTAACTGGGAGAATTAGACTTCTCTTTAAAAAAAAAAAATCAATCAGGCAGGAATCCATCAGTGTCTGTCACATTTATTGCTTTATCCACACAGAATGCACATCCGTAATGCAGACATCCAAAATGCCCCCAAATCTGACGTTTGAGAGTACCAACATGACACCACATGTGGATACCTGATTCCCTGTGACAGGTAGGTCACAGTCAAAACAAAAAACAATGTATAAGATTACCTTCAGGCTATCGTATAGATGAATTTCATAAATGAATTTCATGTTTAGACTCAATCCCATCCCAGTGATATCTTGTATATGAAAATATTCCCAATTCTGACCAATTCCAAATCTGAAACATTTCAGGTCCCAAGCAAGTCAGATAAGAGAAATTTAATCTGTACTAGAAATTCTCCCTGCTCCCATAACTCCTCAGGTCTTTGAAAATCAAATCCAGAAAGAAACTAATGGGCTTTCTGAACTATATAACTTACAGAGTTGAGCACATGACTGCTAGGCTAATCCACATCTCTCAGACCTTCCAGCTCACGTGGTTGTTTGACCATCCTCTCACCAACAGATTAAGGCATAAGCAGCATGTGCCCCTCGGGTCTGGGCTTGAAGACACTGGAATCTCCATACGGTGGCACACACCTGTAATCTCAGTAGTTGGGAGGCTGAGACAGGAGGATCACAAGTTTGAGGCCAGTGTGTGTTAACTTTGCACAACCCTGTTTCAAATAAAAAAATAAAATAGGGCTGGGGATATAGCTCAGAGGTAGAATGCCCCTGGGTTCAATCCCTAATACCATACACACATGGAAAAAAAGACACTGGACACATGTTTTTTGACATTCTCTTCCTCTGCTTACAGTATAAAGACTAGTTTCCCATAACCAGCTTCTGCTACGCCCTAGGAAAGAAGGGACCAACAAGGTGGAATATCTCTAAATGTCCTCAAAGATCAGAGATATCCAAACCTGAATGGCTAAGCCCAGGACTGTTATGAGAAAGAGATTAAAAACGTTGTCCTATAAGATACTGTCTTTGGAATCTCTTTGTTACATGCTTTATTCTTTCTGATAAAGCTTCTGTCCCAAATATGATTCTCCAGGACACTAACTGCCTTATGTGGTTGGGTTTATTCGTGCTATTTTCCCAAGCTCCATAAAGTCAGCTTCCCATGTCTGCTTGACATTACCCATTTTCCCAGAATGTTCTCCTTCCTCCAAGCCCTGGTTCCTTCCCTCTCACCCTCATCCAGAGAGTTCAGACGGGAAAAGAAGGATTACTATTGTGGGTTAGCACTATTGTTTAGGCAGTCCGTATTTTATCATGAGGGATAAAGATGAACAATTAGGAGCTAAAGTCATGTGCAAGACAGATACAGAGGAACTGCTGAAGGATACCACAACTTGCAAAGGCTACAGTTGAAAATTTCCACCATCTCTCCTCTAGCTCAATGGGGAGAGTTGCCACTGAACCAATTCTTGGTTTGTTCATTTCTCTAGATCTATACCACTCAAGGTGGTAAGGTTTCCAATTTTTTGGTGATAACTACCATCAGGGATTTTTTGAAAAAAATATGCCTCTCTTTCCTGTCCTCTTGGTGAATTTTGCCTTTGCAATTGAATTTTTTTTTTTTTTTTGCGGTACCGGGGATTGAACCCAGGGGCGTTCTACCTCCGTGCTATGCCCCCGGCCCTATTTTTTATACTTTATTTTGAAACCGGGTCTCACGAAGTTGCGGAGGGCCTCACTAAGTAGAGAGAGGGAGAGAGAGAGAGAGAGAGAGAGCTGAGGCTGGCTGCGAACCCGGATCCTCCGGTCTCCGCCTCCCAAAGTACTGGGATTACAAGCGTGCGCCACCACACCCAGCTTACAATTGAATTTTGATCACTTTCCAATGGAGTAACTGTGCAGAAGCATTTAAAATTTTAGAGGTAATATAGTTAATGACTGTGAAGACAAGTATTGATAAAATAATCAGAATAACTTGGACAGTGCCTCTTTTCCAAAGCTCTGCCTTATCTGTGATTATCCCAGAAATTAAATCCAATCTCCACTGTGAGTCTGTAGAGAAGGGAGATTTTACATCAATAGGTTGGAGTAATACTTGCTCATCCTCCTGATCTACCCAGAGAAACAAAACTATGGAGAAAAATTTAACGAATCTCAATTATGAAAATGAGAAGAAAAAGACAAAGAGGGATATGGTAGTCAATGGTGCCTAGGGTTCAGGTGTCTTGAGCTGAAGGTCTTTGGACAGAAGTTATTCAAATCTAGCAGCCTTCTGCTTGATCCGGAGACTTTGGGAAATTGATACCTTCATGATGTTATCTTCTTGAGGATTCCAAGGATTCTCAGTTTTACATCTCCAGTTGACAGAAGTCCAGAAAATGAATGTGTGCTACCTTCTTAACTTGGAGACAGGAATTCAAGGGTGGATTCCCAGAAGTTGTTTTGCAGTATTTGTGGTTAACAGTAACTCATCTGGTCCTTTCCAATAACATCTGATAACAGTCTTATGTTGGTATTGTTTCTTGTAAACCAAGATTTGAAGCTGAAGGTCGTGTAGGAGTTTCTATGGCTTTGTGCTGAAAAAAAGCTCTCTGGACCCATTTGTTATAGACTTGGGCATGCTGCATTAACCCCCCTGCAATAGTTTCCCACATCGGACTACAAAAAAAGCATTCAAGGATATGGGCTGAGATCCTTACTTAGATGCATTGAACATCCAATGACTGACTATAGTTCATATGATAATATTCTATTAGCTCCTATTAGAGTGGACCTAATTGCCAAAGCTAATGGCAAAGCGTTTGGTCAATACAACTGGAATTCCTCAGACAGATTCACAAGTTATTGTTGGTACCTGTATCATTAAACAAATTAGTAGGTATTGCCAATTGAAAAATACAAAAGCCTAAAGCTTTCTTTTGTTACTATCAAACACTTGCTTTATGACAATAAAAGGCTTCTAGCTAACTGAAAAACAGAGATAGAGAATTAAGGACATATTCATAATGACACAAAGTGAACGACTAAATGAAACCCATTTGTAGATATATGTTCAAAGGGGACTATGTTTTGGTGTCTGTAAATGTCCCAGTTTTACAACTTTCCCCCAAATGGTAGGTTTGATAGATAGGAAATGCACCAAAGATATCTTCTGCCATCCTACTGAAGTGTCCCCACCAAGGTTTTTGTTTGTTTTGGTTTGGTTTGGTTTGGTTGGTACTAGAGATTTAACCCAAGGGCATTCTACCTCTGAGCCACATCCCCAGCCCTTTTTATTTTATTTTAATATTTTAATAATATTCCATTATCTTTGTTTTGTAGGATCCACAGTGCTATTGCCTTTTCATTTTATGTATTTATTTATTTATTGGTGCAATGTAATCATACCTCATGATGAACTTCAGAGTGACAGAGACATACATGGACTGCACTCAGTGAGCCTCCCCCCAACTCCCACCCTGCTCCCTCACTCTCCCCGTGCACGACATTGAGATTGGCATTAATAATTTTGTGTATGTACAGTATGTCCATTGAAGTGTTTCCTTCATCCAGTCTCCCTCCCACTACCCATCTCCCTTCCTAGGTCTCCTTCTCCACAGTGGTTTCTCCTCCTTTGTCTAGAAACCCTTTTGTATCCCAATTTCTCCCTAGCTTCCACATATAAGGGAAAACATCTGACCTTTCATGTTTTGTGACTGACTAATCTCACTTAGCATAATATTCTCCAGTTCCATCCATTTTCCTGCAAATGACATAATTTTGTTCTTCTTTATGGCTAAGTAGAATTCCATGGTGTGTATATCCCATAATTTTGTAATTCACTCATCTATTGATGGACACCTAGGCTGGTTCCATATTTTGGCTATTGTGAATTGTGCTGCTATAAACATAGATATGCATGTATCACTATGGTAGTCTGGTTTCAATCCTTTGGGTAGATACCCAGGAGTAGTATAGCTGGATCACATGGTAGGTTCATTCCCATTCTTCTGAGGAACCTTCACACTGATCTTCCAAATGGCTGCATTAATTTGCAATCTCACCAACAATGTATCAGAGTTCCTACTTCCTCACATCCTTTATTTTGAAACAAGGTCTTGATAAATTGCTGAGGACCTCCCTAAGTTGCTGGGATTGGCTTTGAACCTGTTTTCCTCCTGTCTCAGCATCTCAAGAACTGGGATTATAGGCATGTGCCACCATTCCCAGCTCCACCAAGGTTATTTATGATAGCTTTAAAATTTTTCCTTTCCATTGTATGTAACAGCATGTAGCACATCTCGAGAGGCCCATTTTAATATCTTAGGGCAGACCAAGAAACTATCTTAGTGAGTGTCACCAAAGCTCTCTAGGATGAGAAAAATTTTTAATCTTTTTCAATATACTTCAAAATCAAGTGTTTGATACAAGAGTTAAATCAAGACCAGACGCCAATAGTCAGGAGTTAGTTTTGGCTTTGTCTCTTGGGCTTATGTGACAGTCAGGAAGTATTAGAGGAACTCATTTATTATAGTTATCTGCTAAAGCATTACTCTTTGTTTCTTGGGTCTTCTTTATAAAATGAGGCTTAACCTTAATATAGCCAATTCCTTTTGAAGAAACAAGGTCTCAAGTAGGACTTTTATGTGACTGACATGTTGAACTGAAATACCAGTTGCAGTTAAAAAACTGCATTGCTTCCAAAGCATACCAAAATTCATGAGCTACCCCAAAAGCATATTTTATGTCTGTATAGATATTTGCTCATTTATCTTTACCAAACCAGCAGGCTATAGTAGCTGTTAGAATTTCAGCAACTTGTACAGTTTGCCTCTGAGAAAAAGTAATGTTCAGGTAAGTGTGAATGGTTTTTGATGACATAACAAGCTTGATAGCCTCAAATAGGCTCCATCCATAAACAGTTATAAATCTGGATTATCTCAAAGAGTTTCAAACAGATCAGATTGAAGCAATGAAAATTCCTTAATAAGTGCAGGACACAATTTATAATGGCCAAATTATGGAGCCAGCCAAGATGTCCATCAACAGATGAATGGATTACAAAATTATGGGATATACCCACAATGGAATTCTACGCAGCCATAAAGAAGAACAAAATTATGTCATTTGCAGGGAAATGGATGGAACTGGAGAATATTATGCTAAGTGAGATTAGCCAGTCACAGAAAGTGAAGGGTCAGATGTTCTCCCTCATATGCAGAAGCTAGGGAGAAATTGGGACAAAGAAGGGACTCCAGACAAAGGAGGAGAAACCTTAATGGAGTGAAGGAGGGGACCTAACTGAGGGAGATGGGGGGTTAAGGAAGACTTTAAGAGGGAAACACTTCAATGGACATGATATACATACACAAATTTAACAATGCCAATCACTGTGTTGAGCATGGGAAGGTGGGGAGGAAGAGGGAGTGGGGTGGGAACTGGGGGAGAGCTCAATGAGTGCTATGTGCAAATATGCCTCTATCACTCAGAACATCATCAAGATGTATGATTACAATGCACCATAAAAATAATAATAATAAGTGCAGGACAGCCACGTGGTTCTCCCTCCCCTAGGACAGAAAGAAATCAGGGGCTATAGGGCAACAGGGTTGGATAGTAACATGTGTGGGTAAGAAAAGAAGGATTTCATAGGTCACTCTAGAAGCAGAAAAACACTGGGTGCTTTCAGCCACGAATAAGGACTGAATGGCATGAGGGAGCACAAGGGTAAATGGAGGGTGCACATAGAAAGCTTGGAGCAAGACTAAGAGGTGATGCTGCGGTAAACATCTCAGCTGCTTGGACCATAAATTCCTAACATAATGCTTCAAGTCTGTCCTTCCTTAGCAGGGATTGGAAAGTCCATAGCCACAATATGGAAATATTGACTATTGACTAAGGTTTAGAGTTGTAAGACCATTCCCACTTATATTAAAACATACTTAAAGGGATTTTCTCTGATGAGAGGTCTGTATTTAGGCAGGGGCAGTGGAAGACAGGGAAAGGAAACGAGGAAAGGTATAAAGGAGGGAGTTGAGATACAAGGGATTAGGAGAGAAGCCAATTCAAAGAGTCAGAAGAAGAAAAAGAAAGTTTAAATTTGGATTTCTAATCCTCCACATTTCCATCAGCTTTTTCTAGGGAACCCTTAAGAAAAATAATTTTATAGTTTTACCATCTTTTAGAAGTTGTTTTTAAAGAGGCCTCTTCATACCAATTAAAAACATTGACCATTGGTTATTCGAACTCTGAATCGCTGGATTCTTTTTTCCGGGGATTGAACCCAGGGGCGTTCTACCTCCACGCTACACCCCCGGCCCTATTTTTTTATACTTTATTTTGAAACCAGGTCTCAAGAAGTTGCGGAGGGCCTCACTAGGTAGAGAGAGAGAGAGAGACAGGGAGAGAGAGAGAGAGAGAGACTGAGAGAGAGAGAGCTGAGGCTGGCCACGAACCCGTATCCTCCGGTCTTCACCTCCCAAAGTACTGGGATTACAAGCATGCGCCACCACGCCCGGCTTCTGAATCGCTGGATTCTAAGGTGGCATACAAATGGATTATCTTATTCATATCCCAAATTCCTCAAGTGACCACTGAAGTTCTAAATTGTCCTTGATAAAATCCTGCCAGAGTTTCCAAAGTCTAGTGCTGTTGACTCTATAACATTAAAACTATATTCAAATGACCTTATAAACTAATAAAATTTCCTTGGCATTGTAGCCCCACCTTAACTTTGAGAACTTCTATTAGAAGAATAAATCACACCAAGAGGCGTATACCATAGGCAAGAAAGAGGAAAATAAAGACTTAGATGATACTTTAAGACCAAGAGATCCAGGCATTGGTCTGGTCCTTGAAGAATTCACTCCCTTTAAAGTGTCCCTAGGCTGAACAACAGATCAGCCGACCCTGCCTGAGTCTCAGCACCACAACTGTGGGGGGAAATCAACAGAAGACCATTAGCATAAAGCTTGAAAGGCAAGCTCCAAAGGAGCGTCCCATGAAGAAGGATGGGTGAAAGTTTTGCATGGCTTTAGCAGGAGAGTTGGCCAAAGTTCAACTAGACATAGCAGGAAGGGGATTGGCTGAAGTCAGACAGTTTCAGAAATAGGAATAGAGGGATTGTTCTTGTGACCTAAGAGCCATTGTTTGGGCAATCTGGATTTTATTGAAGTAGGAGAATAGGAAGAATTCAGAGTTACTGACATATGCAAGAGGGGATATGGAGACACAACTCTGGAGTGAGGGGGGGCAAAAATGTGCAAAAGCCAAAATGGACAATTCTCACGCTTTAAGGCATGTGGGACCACTCACATACAACAGCAGCAAAACTTGTGTTTTCACACAGGACTTCAATAACTCCATTCAAAGTCATTCCCAAGAAAATGAGAATGTCCATGAGGCAGTGTTTTATAGCAGAACTTCCTTGACCAAGCCTCCTTAAGCTCCTGGACTAGGCCACGGATTGAGAGATTCTGGAACAATAGGAAGAATTTTTCTTTTGGTCCCATCTTCTTTTTGGAGATGACAATTTGGACTTGTCAGAAATTCTGCAGGTTGGAATTCAAATGGAAAAGGTAAATCCAGTGCTAAATACCTCCGCATTACTGCATATCCAGATACATGTAAAAAACATTTTAGAATTTAGCAGTGTTCTTTTATTCTGTCAAGATCCCAGAATAATGAAGTATAATATTAAGGAAGAAAATTCAAAGGACTTGGATGTTTGCTGATTTTGGTTCAAGGCAATGCTGGCACGCTTAGACCAGCCCTTAAATATGCAACATTGGAATGGGAATGAAGTAGGAAAAAGCATTGGTTCTTCAAACATAAACTTCAGTCGAAGTTTCTCATATTTCAGACTTTTCTTTTTCTTCTCATTTTGGATAGAAATAAGTGAAAAGATAGGACCAAAAGAATGGATCATATTTAAAAGATTTTCCAGATGCTTTAAAAGCCCTGGGAAGTATTCAATTCTTATTCAATCTGGGGTATAAATTAGTCCATTTATTTTTTTTCTCTGAATCACAGCTGGTTCCTGAACTGAATGTCCATCTGTGCCCTTGTGAACAAGTTCCACTGCAGTCAGAGGTGAAATTATTGGAGACATTTCCATAAATCTGAGTCACTAAAGGGAAATCGTGTTACTTTTGTCCTTTCCTCCTCTTTGTGATTAAAAAAAGTAATAAAAGCACTGTTTTGCCATAAACTCAAAGCAGGTTATAACATTAATGAATCTTGGCTGAAGTGCATCATTTAAGTAACTACTTATTCCAGCTCTGAAGCAGATGTAGAGTAACATGCTGTAGGTGTTACTTGTCTATATTTAAGAGTCTCATGAAATGGAAAACCCATTCACTTTTAAATTTAAGTCTTATTTTTTGGTTTATTTGAACTTGTTTTTCAATGTGCATAGGTTTTATAAAAAATGCCTTTGTCCAAACCATTCATTTAATTGCTTTTGACTGCTTGGTGGGTGCACCATGTACCAGGCATGACAGTGTTTTGTGTTAACAAAGTGCTGTTCTGAGAGAACAATAAAATTGTTGTCATAGTTTAATACAGGGCCAGGAAGCTGATGTTCATGATTATATTCAATTACCTCTGAGAAGTCTTTTAATTAGTCACATACTTCTTTGCACCAGTTGGTTCTTTCAGAATTCATATTTTCCTTCATTGTGTATTCTTCAATTACTACCTTTTACTGGGGGCAGGACTTAGAATGATTTCCAATTATTTCAAGAATGTAAAGTATAAAAGTTCTATAACTTTTAGTACTATACTTAAGCAATTATACAGAAATAGGTGACTTCTTTTTTCCTATACCTAAAAAAAAAGTTTTGCTTAAGGTAACTCAATTTAACAAGCCTATGTCAAGAAAGTGACTAGCATTAAGATAAATCCTATAGATATTTTTTCAAAGATTTAAGATAAGACTGGCTTATGCCTACAAGAATTTTTTAAAAAATAAGGGAAACTAGAAAACAAAATAATATTTTAAGAATTTGTCAGCTTGTGGGGTTTAGTTAAGTTTTGGGTTATAATTGTTATGTAAGTAAATTTTGTTTTCCTTGACTCTCCTCATCTTTATTAATGTTATTTGCTCTCTACTGTGGTCACACTTGTATAAAGTCACATTAATTAATTTGCAATGAGGTGCTCTTGCATAAAATCACTAAGAATATGTTGACTATCTCCTCTGGGCCTAATGCTGTTCTTGGGGCTATAAGCTTGCCTTCTCTCATCTTCAGGCTATCCCCCAAAGCATTGGTATCATCTGCATACTTGTTGAAATGACAGAATCAATAACAAACAATAATAAATGCTGGCAAGGATGTGGGGAAAATAGGAACGCTAACACACTGTTGGTGGGACTGCAAACTAGTATAGCCACTATGGAGATCAGTGTGGAGGTTTCTCAGAAGACTTGGAATGGAACTACCATATGAGCCAGCAATAGCACTCCTGTGTATCTTTCTAAAGGAACTGAAATCAGAATATTATAGTGATACTTGCATATCCGTGTTCATAGCAGCACAATTTACAACAGCCAAACTATGGAACCAGCCTAGATGTCCATGAACAGATGAATGGATGACAAAATTATGGTATATATACACAATGGAATTTTACTCAGCCATAAAGAAGAAGAAAATCACGTCATTTGCAGGAAAATGGATGGAACTCAAGAACATTATACTAAGGGAGATTAGCCAATCTCAAAAAAAATGAATAGATGTATGTTTTCTCTTATATGTGGAAGCTGGAGAGAAATTTAGAAATAAGGGCAACATCAGATAGAAAAGCAGAGACTCCAGTGGAATGATTGAGGGGGGTTAGGGAAGAGAGGAGGGGGATGAAGACATGAAGAGCATAACAGTTGAAGATTACAGTTTAAATAATGCTATGTACGTGTGTGAAATTCTCAATACCAATCTCAATGATTTGTATGGGGAAGGGGAGGGAGGGAGTGGGATCCGGAGGGAAACACACCAAGTATTGCATGCATGTATATTCCTACCACTCTATACTTCAGTATGATGTATAATTGCAATGCACCAATAAACACTCCCAGCCCTGTCTTATTTTTTATTTTGAAAAAAACAGGAAAAGAAAATCTCCCCTGAGGCTATCAGCTTGCTTTCTTTGACCTTCAGACTATCGCCTAAAGCACTGGTATCATCTAAATATTTGTTGAAACTGCAGAATCTCATACCAACTAAATTGGAATATTCATTCTAGCATAATCTTTGAATGACTTGTAAGCACTTTAAAATTTAAGACACTATGGTGTTTTTCTCAAACTTTAGCTTATTCAGATTCACCTAAAGGGAAGTTTGTTATGAGTCTACCCTTGAGTCTACCCTCTGGTCTAGAGGATATAAGGAAGCCAAACTTGATCTTTGTCTTTAAGTATTTTATGCTATAGCCAACAAACAAATTGATCACACAGTGAATAATTAGAGAAGAATTGAGTGCTGATCTCAGTGACCTTGACTTCAAAGTAGGGGAGTTTTGAGAAAGGAAAGTTTAACATAGAGTCAAGTTGTTAGGAAGAGTCCTGTTGCCTTAGAAAACAAAAGTACCATTGATGGAATTGAAGAATTTGGGAATTGTGGCAAATTTGTAAGCAAAAAAGATATGTTCATCATGGATATATTGAGATAACAAAGCTAATAGACCATCAAAGAAAATGTATTTCATTGATAGCTGGAAATAGATTGTAGTGCGGCAAATGCTAAGGATTAAAGGACTGTAGGACTCTTAGCCAGGCATAGTGGTGCTCACCTGTAATCCCAGTACTTGGGAGGCTAAGAGGATTACAGGTTTAAGGCCTGCAACTTAGCAAGACCCTGTTTCAAAATAAAAAATAAAAAGGGCTTGGGGTGTAGCTCAAAGATAAAATGCCCCTGGGTTCAATCCCCAGTGTAGAAAAAAGAAAAAAATATTAAGCATGGTGGTGCATACCTATAATCCCAGTATTTGGGAGGCTGAAACAGGAGGATCACAGGTGTGAAGCCAGCCTCAGCAACTTAGTGAGGCTCTCAGCAACTTACAGAGACTCTGTTTCCAAATAAAAAATAAAATAGGGCTAGGGGTGTAGCTCAGAGGTAGAATGCCCCTGAGTTCAATCCCAGCACATGATATATATATATATCATGAGCAACTTGAGGGCAGGATCCTCACCTTGTTCATTTTTCTATTTTCAGTACTAGTGAGGTACCTGACACACAATAGGTATTCAGTAGCTTTTTGCTGACTTATAGAATAAATGAACTTAGATGTGATCCTTAAAGTCATGATGCTTCATAAACATTCCCACTTAGATGCATTCAGTCTTTGAAAACATACAAGAGGCATAACCAAAAAGCTTAACTTCAAACCATAAATCTTTAGGGGTAGATTTCTAGACCCCAGAAAAGCCAGAGAAACACACTTGCGCTCTCTCTCTCTCTCTCTCTCTCTCTCTCTAATATATATATATACATTCTAAGTGCATTTTTAAAAAATGCTTGATATGTGATTTTTAGAAAAAGGTTGTTAGCAATCTTATATATCCCCATAACCCTTATGGTTTTTCATTATGATTATTAAAAATTACTAGATGCTACTGCATGCAAAGTGTCCCCCAAGCCAAGAAAACCCTACACATTGTGAAAGTTTTAAAGAGAGAAACATGGTATCTGGCCAGTTTTTCTATAACCATCTGTCACATCTCTTGATTTCCAGTCTTTCTCCTTACAGCCCAGGTGATGTACACAATGCTGGGCTTGTTTTACTGCTGCCATGCACAGAGAGAATGCCATGGTGGACTCAAGTCAGAGTTCCATTGCTGTTGAACTAATCCTTTGATCTTAAGGTAGTATTTACTGACTTGGGAATCTTGTGATATGATGTGACATTATATCTGGGTCATTCCAAGCAACTAAAAGTTATTAAATTATTAAATATGTGATTCTACTCACAACAGAGTAGAAAAAAGGGGGTAGATGGAAGAGAGAATCTCAGCATCTTTTCTTCCCATTGACCCTTGACCGATGACTCACACAGATCATTTCAAAGGGCCAGCTTTTATGTCTGAGTCCCATTCATATGAATCACACTTTATTATTTTATGATCATACTGTAGTATATGAACAAACTGTGTATAAATTCAATGAACTTAAACCCCTCTTTGTAGGGGTTTCTGATTGGGTAGACAACTTTCCTTTCTGCTATGTTACAATCAGGCAATTTTCATATTTACCAACACCTACCATATAATACACCCACACATAGAAATGACTGTCCTGCCCCAAACCTACTTTCTGAACAAGAATCCTGCACACCTATTGCTTTGGGAGTCATTATGAGATAATTATGGAGCTCAAATACTTTATAGGTCAATGATGGAGAAAGAAAAAAAAACCTATGAAAAATAAAAACAGCTTAGGGTAACTGACCCTAACTGCTTTTCTCATCAGAGTGACATCAAACCTAGATTCATTTAGGTCAGAAAATTATCTTCTCTTTAAAATGCAAATGTCATTTTGGAGGCATGTGGCTCTTTGCTAATTACATATTGGGATGGCTTGTTTGACCTCGTTGCTTTCCTCTAAGTGACGGTCAAGATGAAGTATTGGAAGTTGTGATTGGATTAGAGAAGGCAGATAACCAGATAGCCATGCATATTGAGCCACTGGGGCCATGAGTATCAGATATTAATAACATTTTAAGGCAACATTAAAGTACAAAGGATTGAGAGGCTAGAGGGCAGGAGAGAAGTATAAAAATCAAGATGAGGCAATGCCAATATTAAATTTCATGTTTCAAAATTTTGTTTTGTTAATCCAAAAATAGGAAGAGAAACATTTTCGTCTTTTTCACATACCCAAATAGCCCTTGCTCTTGTGATCCAGAACTCCAGTTGGTTGGTATTCATATAAAAAGAGATTGTCTTGCAATGCGTCTTTGGTGGGTAAACTTCCAGATGCTCAATCAATCATCTCAACAATATGCCCTTTCTCTATCTAAACTACCTTAAGTGCAAAGAGCTTCCTTTCCACAGGATTTCCAGTTCATGGTATTATGTGATTATATACATGGAAACTGGGAACACTAAGGAGTTGGATGTACATACTTAAGTTTAGAAACCAAACCTTCCATGGTAAGTAACTATCAGGATTCTACTAATAAGCACATAATTACAAAGTTGGTGAGATTGGGTTCTGTCATGAATTTTCCGTCACTTTCCAAAAGGTTACCAAAATAGTATAATGTTTTCAGTTTAAGCTCTGAAGTAGTATAACGTTGCAAAATTCCAAGAAAGATTAAAATCAGTTGCATTGCTGAATTGCAAATTAACTCAACAGGAGCCAATAGTATATGAGACAAATCTCTTTACCACAACCCCCTTCCAACCCTCTTGGGTCAAGATGTGGTGGTATAATTGCCCTAATGCCAGGGGGAAAAATAGGTACAAAATTTGTTCTTCTAAAAATCAAAAACCCATTTTGAGCCACGTGAGATGATCCCACTAAATCCTGCAGAATGTCTTGCCTGTGGCTTATCACCTATTACCTATTGAATTTAGTTGCATTGAAAAAATGAGAAAACCCATTCTTGTGGTGTGAGATATGTATCAACTAATTTTCTGAACTCTGGGATCTTTGAGCTAGTGCTCCTATTTTCTGTTTAACTCTGAAACACAGCAAGAATGTTTTTTTCTTAATTTATATGTGTATGTATATGTATGTAAGATATATATACAAATATATTTTAAGTATGATTTCATATATATATAATGTATTTACATATAAAATCAGATTAGTATATACAACTCTGAATTCTCTGAATGTCTGGTTTGACCAAGTAGCCTTCAAACTGAATATGCAAGTTTTAATCAGCTGGCCATCTGACGTGTCCCAGTGATGAAAAATAAGTGCTCTGTATATGAGTCTTCTCTAGTTTTTACAGACTAGATCAAATAATTTTTTGAGAAATGTGTGATCTAACTGAGCAATAAGGAACCTGCCTCTCACCTACATTCACTAGTATGTCCCATGCTCTTTTCAAATCGTGTGTTTGCTTTTATGAATGCACAGACTAGCTATTAAACCCAAGTAATATTGAAATATTATTTTGGTATAGAAGTTTGCAGGACACAAAATTAAAACACATCAATATGCTATAAGAATGCATAGCTACATATCGCCCCTTTTCTCTCTCTCTCCCTCTCTCTCTCTCTCTCTCTCTCTCTCACACACACACACACACACACACACACACACATACACACACTGAAAAGAGAGAAACAGAGGGACACACAAACAGAAAACTATATTACTATGGTTTGGGTTTAAGACAATTATACCCCCTTTCAGAATCACATATCATGCACAAAGGTCTGTAATAGCTGAGAATAATACTCAGAAAAAGAGAAATTTATTTGGCTTCCAAATGATCCATTAAGAAATTTGTAAGAGCCGAGCGTGGTGGCACACGCTTGTAATCCCAGTATTTGGGAGGCAGAGACTGGAGGATCCGGGTTCGCGGCCAGCCTCAGCTACTTAGTGAGGCCCTCCACAACTTCGTGAGACCCGGTTTCAAAATAAAGTATAAAATATAGGGCCGGGGGTGTAGCTTGGAGGTAAAATGCCCCTGGGTTCCATCCCCGGTACCACAAAAAAAAAAAAGAAATTTATAAAGAAATGTTCCCAACTACCAGTTAGAAAACAAATTCTTAGTATTTATATGTGAGCCCAAAAGACACTAATATATGATTATAATAAAAGTTTTGCCAGGTCACTTATTCACATTTTGTTAACCATGCTTTTGAAGATTACCCAGGTTTTTTGCTTTATGCACTTCTTTTTCCCTCTCCAGGAAAGAGGCTGTATCACATACATCTATATATTTCCTTTCACCTAACTCTAAGGATGTAAAATAATATGCCATAAACTCATTTACTTACTGGAAGTCACTACATGTAAAAGATAATAAAGATGTTTCAAACTGAAAAAATTTTAAATCATTTCTGAATCATTCATGCCAGTTCTTTGGAAATAATAAATAATTGCCTATTCTTTTAAAACATCTTCGTTTTTATTATCAACGACATCTTGAACATCACTTTAGGATTATTAGAATCTTGTCATTTGATTCAATATTTGCTCATCAGTCCAGTGAATTCCTGTGGATAAGAAACTTCTTGTTATTTAGAGTGACTGGAAATTCCCCTCGAAAGCAAATCACAAATCTCCATTTAACTAAGGCCAAAAGAATTTCAAAACTTTTTACTTAAAATAAAGATGACAGAGGGAAAGAGAGTGTGTGTTACTGAGGATTGAACACAGGGGTTCTACTGCTGAGCTATACCCCCAGCCCCGTTTCATCTTTTATTTTATTTATTTTATTTAGAAACAGGGTCTCACTAAGTTGCTGGGGCTGGCCTTGAACCTGTGATTTTCTTGTCTCAGCCTCCCAAGTATTAGGTAGGATTATAGGCATGCACCACCACACCCAGATTAGTCTTACATAATACAAATTGACCAGAATGTTATTACATACAAAAAAAAAAAATCTGTAGCTGACATCTTCCTACCAGTGTGTTCCTTTATCTCATTCCCTGTCCCAGAAAAAAGCACCTTTACTCCAATTACTTGATCATGAGGCCTCTGATTCATCAATGAACTAACCCATTGATGAATTGATAATTGAATGGACCATTGGAAGGTGGTGGAAACTGCAGGCATGTGAGTCATAGTTGGAGGAAGTATGTTACTTGGGTGTGCCCTAGAAGGATATATCTTGTCCTTGGAATCTCCTCTCCCCTCTCTCTGTTTCTTGGCTGCCATGAGGTGAAAAACTCCCCTCTGCCACACTCTTCCATGATGTTCTGCCTCAGAACCAAAGCAATGGAGGCAGTCAACCATGGACTGAAATCTGAAATCGTGAGTCAAAATAAATTTTTCCTATTTTAAGTTGTTTTCCTGGGGCATTTTGTCACAGAGATAGAAAGCTGAATTGCACAATAAGTAAAATATATGTTAAAAGACACAATGAGTAGATGTAAATCGTAACAATAACAATTAGAGAGGGAGAGGTTAAAGTGTGAGTTTTGAATACATTTGAATTTAAGTTGTTATCAACTGAAAATAGACTATAGATCCACAAAATAATGTCTGATGTTAACCACAAAAAAAATCTATAAAAGTTACACAAAAGAAGAAAAGGAACCAAAACATTTCAAGTCAAAAAACCAATAAAACGCAAAAAGAAAAAAATAAACAGGCAAAAGAACTAAAAAGCTAATGGAAAACACCTAGCAAAATGGCTATAGTAAATCCTTCCCCATCCATAATTACTTTAAACATAGCTGAATGAACTTTCTAAAATCCAACCATATGCAATCTATAAGAAACTCATTTTAGATTAAGGATACATCTATGGTCAAGGTGAAGGACTAGAAAAAGATGTTCTATGTAAATAACTAAAAGAGAGAAGAGGTAGATATATTTATATCAGACAAAATGGGCTTTAACTCAAAAATGGTAAAAAGAGACATAAAATAATTATATAATGAAAAAAGAAGCAATTCACCAGAAACATAATAATTATAAATAGATAGGCAACCAACATCAGAGCACCTAAATATATGAAGCAAGCATTGAAAAAAACTGAAGGGAGAGACAGAAGCAGTATTATAATAGTAGGATACTTCAATATTCCACTTTAAATAAAGGGTAGAATATCCAGATAGAAGATCAAAATGGAAACAGAAGATCTGAATAATGGTATAAATCAAATAGACTTAACATACATATACAGAATACTATACCCAACAGGAGTACATTCTTTTCATATACATATGGATATTTCTTCAGAACAGAACACACACACACACACACACACACACACACACACACACACACACCACACAAAGTCTTAACAATTTAAAAAGATTGAAATCATACCAAATATCTTTATTTTTTGCAATATTTTTATCAGTATATAATAATTATATAGAATAGATTATTTCATTGTGGCATATTTATACAAACACTTAACATAATTTGATCAATTTCACTCTTCAATAACCCCCTTTATCTTCTTTTCCTCCCTCCCACTGATCCCACTGGCTCTCCCTTCTAATTTCTCCTTTTTTCTCCTCTAACTTCCACATATGAAAAAAAGCATACAATACTCATCCTTCAGTGTCTAGTTTACTTTACTTAGCATGACACATTCTAGTTCAATCCATTTTGCATTGTCCTGCAAATGACATAATTTTGTTCTTCTTCATGGTTGAATAAGATTCCATTGTGTATATATACCACAATTTCTTTTCCCAATTGGCCCTCAATGAACACCTAGGCTGATTCCTTAACTTGGCTATTGTGAATTGTCCTATGATAAACATGGACATGCACGTATCTCTAAAGTATATTGACTTCAATTCTTTCAGATAAATGCTGAGGAGTGGTATAGCTGGATCATATGGTAGCTCTATTATTAGCTTTTTGAAGAACCTCTATACTGATTTCCATAGTGGCTATACCAATGTAAATTGGTATAGCCACTAACAGTGTTCAAGAATTCCTTTTTCCCAAAGAAGACACTTTTTCCCAAAGAAGAAATACCTTCCTACCTTTAGAGTTGTTCTTGCAGCTTTAGAAATTCTTTCTTTATTCTAAATTTTTGGCATTTTAATAATAATATGTCATGGAGAGGTTTTGTCTATTTGGGGTTCTAAATGCCTCCAGTATCTGAATAGCCATCTCATTTTCAATGTTTGGGAAATTTTCTGCTATTATTTCATTTAATAGATTACCTTTTGCCATTAGCCTGTATCTCTACTCCTTCCTCAAAGCCTATGAGTTTTAACTTAGGTTTCTTAATGTTGTCCCAGAGATCTTGTATATTCTATTCTTAGTTTCTTATTTCTTTTTATTACTAGTTCATCCACCTTATCTTCAAACACTGAAATTCTGTCTTCTGCTTGATCTAGTTTATTGGTGAGAGTTTCACCTGAGTTTTTTTTTTTTTTTTTTTTTTTTTTTTTTTTTTTTTTG
>PVJS01003128.1:0-77986 GCA_004027185.1 Glis glis
CACCCCCGGCCCTATTTTTTTTTATACTTTATTTTGAAACCGGGTCTCACGAAGTTGCGGAGGGCTCACTAGGTAGAGAGAGAGACAGAGACAGAGAGAGAGAGAGAGAGAGAGAGAGAGAGAGAGCTGAGGCTGGCCGTGAACCCAGATCCTCTGGTCTCCGCCTCCCAAAGTACTGGGATTACAAGCGTGTGCCACCACGCCCGGCCCCAAGAGATATTTCTGCTGAGGAAAACAATTAGATACTCCAGAAGTTTGTCTATAATGATCTGGGTACCTGTATGGTCTAAGTGGTGCATTCATACCTGAGAAACTGAAAAGTCAAACTGGCAAAGCCATTGTGGTATAGGAGAGGCAGAGGAAAGACAGAGACCCAGTCCCCAATTCTGGGTAAGTGGCACTGCACTCCTGGCAGCCTCCACCCTGGCTTATATGCAAGCACCTTAGTAGGACACCAGGATCCAATGGCTTTCCCATATGCTATTTTCTCTTTTCTTATTTCTTTCCTTAAAATAAAAAAGAACAAAACTCTCCCCACTCTGCATTAGTGCTTGATGTAATGGTGCAAAGCATTTTTCATTCATCATCATAACACCAGTCACAGGGACTCCTAATAATGTCATGCAGGAGGAAAGCCATTAGAGTTTATTTGCATGGCAGCGTTAAGCTCATTCTCCACTCAGGGTGTGAAATGGAAGTCAAATGGGTAGGGCTGCCTTCCCGAGCAGCTGGTCAGGTGGGTGCTATGTTGAGCCTTTTCCTGGCAGAGCTCAGGGAAATGGGAATGCTCTGCTTCTGAAAGACATCAGCTGGACCTCAGAGTCTGGCTGCTGGTCTCACTGGAGGAACTCCCTTCCTGGATAAGAGGTGGAAGGTGCTACATCCTGAAGGCCATGCAGATGGAACCAGATACTTTATTATCTGGATGTGAGTTTGGGTTGGCTGACCTCCAGGCAGCCTGTTGTTTTTGAGGACTCTGAGTTGATATTGAAAGCACTCATAGACTCTGGGCTGCTGACCCTTTCCTGATTGCTCAGCCACAAACACTTCCCCAAGGCAGGCAAGCAGGCAGGCAGGCAGGCAGGCACCAAGCCCCTTAGTCTTTGTACTCCTGGAAGTACCTATCATGCCAGGTACTAAGAGAAGCTCAATAGTGTCTTCTGCATATTATAGAGCTACACTTATTCTGCTGGCCAGCACCTCTAAATATTTTCACAGTAACAGCTGTACCCCAGCAAGTTTGTTTGTTTTTTTGTGGTACCGGGGATTGAACCCAGGGGCATTCTACCTCGGAGCTACACCCCCAGCCCTATTTTTTTTTTATTCTTTATTTTGAAACAGGGTCTCACTAAGTTGCGAAGGCCTCACTAAGTAGCTGAGACTGGCCATGAACCCGGATCCTCTGGTTTCAGCCTCCCAAGTACTGGGATTACAAGCATATGCCACCATGCCCGGCTCCCCCAGCAAATTTGAAATCTGAAAGAACCCAAGTATCCTTGGGGGCTAAATCTTTACTATAAATGGACTTTCCTATAAACCATTATAGCAGAACAGAAAAAGCATAGAAGGTAGAGAGAGAAAAACTTGAATTTTAAATCTCTAATGAGACACCTTTTTTAGTAAATATGATCTTGGGCAACTTTAGTTTTTCTGAGCCTCAGTTTCTCATTTGTAAAATGGAGGTAATATTTTCTACCTTTTAGGGTTACCATAAGGAATAAATAAAATGACACACAGCAGTGCTTTAAGCCGTCATGTGCATACGCATCCTCTGAGGACCTTGTACAAGCGTTGAAATATGTTCAACTTTCAGGTAGGGCCTGAGAGTCTTTATACTCCATTGATGGAAAGGCTAATACTCTTGCAGCCCACTCCATGTAGCAAAAGTGTAGAGCATCAAATACAATGCCTGGAACATAATAAGTGCTCAGCAAATGTAGATCTGGTTATTGATTATTTGTCACTCACAGACTACTTCATTCACTGTTATAAAGTAGAAACAAGACTAATGAGATATAGTCCCTGATCTGAAGCTGATGATTCCTTCAATATTCAACGACTGTTTAAAATTTAGAAGGAGAAATAAATCTCAAATGTAAAATGCATCAAATAAGCAAGTGGATTTAAAGTGTAGGAGGAAGGAGTAAAATTAGCCATCTGCAATGACTTCCTGCATGCTGACGTCTTGATTTATACTGGGATAAATTCCTAGGAAGGGGGTTGGGGAAAGAGAGTTCTGATGAAATTTCCTATCCAGATACTTCTCTAGAAGTGCTCAGGCTCCATACAACCTGAGTTAGAGAGGATGGGCCAATTTACTTTGGAAGATATTTGCTAAATTTGGGGATTGTGAAATCTACCCAAGAAATTTATCACAGAATAGATTTCAGAAGGACCTCCCAGCTTCTGATTTTCTACTTAATTGGTGCCTGATTAAAAACTAATGGTTTTCTTATAGACTCAGGTTTTTGACAGATATTTCTTAATCTAACACTGGTTTCCAAGCACCCAGTTTCAGTGGTAAGGTCCTGTAACTTTAAAGGCTAAGGCAACCTGACAATTTGATCATACTTGATAAATTATCCTTTCTCCAGGATTTTCAAATAAGAAAGTATTCCTTTTACTCTTTTCATGTTTTGATCAATTTAATTCAAATTCCCCTATGGAAAAAAATCAAGGCATAGAAAATTAAAGCATGTGGCATCCTGTAGCAGTTAAGAACTTTTTTTGTAGAATCAGGTGGCCTGGCATTCAACCCGACTCTATACTAACTCTGTAACTTTAAGCAAGTTCATTTATCTGCCCAACTTTCTACTTATTTCTTCTTAGAAGAGGGTGATTTTGCAACACTTACTTTATGAGGGGTTGTGGTAGGGATTAAATGAGATAATGTTCACAAAGTCCCTAAAATCATACCTGACATATATCAAATCTCACTAAATGTGATCATTTGTAGTAGATAGGTCAAGAGTGCAAATTCAGATTAATACAGTAGATAGGTCAAGAGTGCAAATTCAGAACCAGACTTTTAGGGTCCAAGTCCTGTATCTACTGTTCACCTGCTGAATGTTCAGTGTAAATGGCTAAAGGTCTTTGTGCCTCAGATAATAATGAGGATATTTATGATGCCTACCTTAGAGGGCTGTTGTGATGATTGAATGGCTTATAGGGTTTGGCATCATGTGTGGATTATAGAAATTACTCATCATGCTTTAGAAGTTGTTACTGTTGTCAACGTTATTATGTTATGGGTAGCAGGATATGGTGAAGAGCTGCATAGGAGGATGTTGTGTGCTGAGGGGCTGAATCCATTCCCTAATTTTATATGTTGAGAATTTAACCCCATTACTTCAGAATATGACTGTATTTGGAGATAGGACCTTAAAAGCAGTGATTATTTTAAAATGAGGTCATTGGAGTGGATTCTAATTCTATCTGAATGGTGTCCTTATAATAAGAAGAGATTAATTAGGACACAAATAACATACAGACCAAGGTGCAATCATATGAGGACACAGCAAGGTGGTGGCCCTGTGCAAGCCATGGAGGGAAGTCTAAGAAGCAAACCTGCAGACACCTTGATCTTGGACTTCCAGCCTAGAGAACAGTGAGAAATGAACCTCTCCTCTGTCTTTTAAGCCACCTAGTCCTGGGGGTACCTTGTTGTGGCAGCCAGAGCTGCAAGTAAATAGTATTTTTGTCATCTCTCTTTCGGTCGGAATTGAGTCTAAAGGGACAGGAGGTGCCATGGAGACACAACTCAGAAGGGAAACGGTGAACATGACTGGCAGAATGATCACTTTGGGTCCCTCCCTTATCCAGATTGGACTATGGCTAGGGGCTGAAGGTGGAAAACCATATGAGGAAGAGATATAGATCTAGACATAGGTAACAGGTGTCTAGATAGAGAATCTGGCAGAAGGGGCAGAAGAGAGAGGCAGCAGATTAGAGCCAGGCACACATCAAATGCTGAAATATCTGGTAAAGAAGCTTTCAGATTTTGAAGCTCGTACATGCCATAGCTACTTATCACAAGAGCCTGTCAGAATGCTAAGCTCTCCTCTGCTCAACCAAGACGGACCACACCTTTCCTCTTGCTCCATCAGAACAAAACAGGCAAGGTACGCTGTGGCCAAAATGTGGAGCTCAGATCCCAACATGAGAACCTCTTGGTTATTCAATTCTTTGATTCTTTATCAGCTTATGGTCCTGACCACTGCCTACTCACAGGACATCTAAATAGTTAATATCTCCAGAGGGCATTTAAATCTCAGTAATTATGGAAGTAAAATGCATTTATAGGCACAACCCTTATTAGTGAGGCAGTCACCATAACAAAGTTAGGAGGAAAAGGAAAATCCTCATGTGTATTCATAAGGAGAAGAAAATAGCTAACCCTCAATAATCACGATGCTAAATATGCATCTCTCTGAGGCCAGGGTGGAGAGTTCTTAACAGAGATATGTAGGCTGGTCAGCAGTTGCTTTTGTTTAAATTTGAGGTGGAGCATGGGAAGCCTGAACCAAGCAGGATATGGGCGACAGTTCTGAGAAAGGGAGAGTCTAAATCTTGACCCATGTCACCTCCCTGTCATCTTTTCCTTGAGCCCTTAGGGAAGCCAACTGGAACTGCATATGCAGTAACTTCCTATAAATGAGTCCTAATTAAGGCCTGTTCCGGGACGCCTGTCTGGAGGGTTACCAGATCATTAGTCTTGGTTTCAAAGAAAGAGTCTATGTGGGAAAAAGGTCAAAGAATCCAGAGGAACCTTCAGCACTCTTCCAGTGCCTTCTCCTTCCTCTCAGCGGGGCTGCATGCTGGCTGCCTGAGCACAGGACTGGCTCATCAGGCAGAAAGGATTAGAAGACTTCCCTATATTCCTTTTTCTTTTCCTTCACCAGCAAACCCTGTGGCCTTCGCAGAGAAAAATGTTAACCAATGGTGAGGCAGGGCAGGAAGCACGTGAGCAATCCAGGACTTGAGTGGCAGCTGCTGACCTGCATGATGGGCGCCTGGGCGGAAGTCGGCTGTTGCCAAATATGTGCATAGGTTTATTTCAGGGCAGATGCTTGAGTTCTTGAAGCAAAATAGCAGTTAAGTCGATATACTCCTTCCTCCTGGTGGACTCCTTGTGTTAGTCAGCTTTCCCATCACTGTGACTGAAACACCCTACAAGAACAACTTAGAGGAAGAACAGGGCTCATGGTTTCAGAGGTTTCAGTCCATAGGGCCAGCTCCAAAGCATAAATGATGGCGGTGGTGGCAGGGTGCACAGAGGGACACTGCTCTCACATCATGGAGGCCAGAAACAAAAAGAGCAAGGGGAGGGGCTGGGGGACTTATATAATCCTCAAGACCGCACCCGCAGTGACCTGCCTCTTCCAGTCATGCCCTACCTGCCAATGTTACCATTCAATAAATACATTCAAATCATTAATCCCTCAATGGATTTATCCACTGATGAGATTAGAACACTCACGACTCAGTTATTTCACCTCTGAACATTTTTGCAATGCCAATACATGAGCTTCTCCAGGGGATGTTCTATGTCCGAAGCATAACACTCCTTTTCCTGTTTCAAGTCCATCTCATACCCCACGGGGATCTGTGTGCTCTTCCTCAGAGTCTAAAGGGCAGATGCCCCACTGGCTCAGGATGGAGAGACTGGAGGCAGCTAGGGGCAAGGCACTGGGGGAGGCAATGGGTAGAATGCATAAGATGCTCAGGAGTGTGGGCTGGCGCGGACTGAGGACAATCAGACTAGGCATTTGTCAGCAAATATCACTAGTTCTCAAAAGCTATAATTCTCACCATTGTCCCCTATATTTACTAAAATTGACTTTTATAAAACAGAAAAAGAAATAAAGTAAATGTATTCCTTGTTTCCTTTTCTGGGTTATGTCTCCTGAGCCTATCTAATTCCAGAAGCAGGAGGCTTGAATTTCTTCAGCTGGCTGCTCCACTGAGGAGAGCAAACCTCAGACGTATCATACCCATCATACCAAGAGGCCAGTCTCAGCCCAGTGGGTCTCCACCAGGCTGGGGGAAGGGACTCTGAGAAAGCCAGACGCATTAAGCAGGGCCTTGATCTTTCACAAATTCATCATTGTTACTGTCTGTATTACTTTCCCACTTCTGCTGTAACAAATCACCATGACCTTCATGGCTTAAAACAACATACATGTGTTATCTTACAGTTCTGTAGATTAAACGTCCAAAAGCGATCTCACTGTGACAATGTCGCAGTGTTGGCAGGATTGGTTCCTTGTTGGAGGTTCTAGGGGAAAATTAGTTTCTTTGCTTTTTCTGCCTCTAGAGGCCGCCAGCATGCCCCGGCTTGTGGTCACTAGCTACACCTCTCCAAACTCTTGCTTCCATCGTCCTATCTTTTGCTTCTGACTTTAGCTTTCTTATCTTCCTCTATAAGGACATTTGTCAAAACATTGGGCCCAATGGGTAATCCAGGATAATTTCCGTTTCAAGATCCTTAACTCCATCCTATCAATGAGTCCCTATTGCCACATAAGGTAGCATGTCCCTAGCTCCCAAAGACTAGGGTATAGACCTCTGCAGGCATCGTTACTGCACTGGCATGTAAAAAAAATTCCATTTCTCAAGTCAGTGACAGTAAGACACTACCTGGTACTGATCACCTGTCCACAACCACCAAAGGAAGAGGGAGGTTGATGAAGCTTCCTAATAGAATCCTCCAGCGACATTCCTGGGCACAGATGGCTCCGGCTGAAGTCCCCAAGAATGATATGCCACTAGCTCTGACCTAGATTCACTACTTCAAACCACAGGCAACTCCTGCCCTCTACTTAGACCATCTCCCCATATCTGCTATTGCCCTCCTCCAATTTAATCTACACATAGCAGCTAAAAGAATCCTTTTCATATCCCATCCCTCCCTTCCGTGTCTTGCCATTGCACTTAAAATAAAACCCACCTTCTTCGTATGGCCTCAAACCTCTGCCGGTTCTGGCTTCTATCCCTTCCCTTTAATTGTTTCGCGCCGTCCCTCACCTACCCAGCCCAGCCATAATGGCCTCTTTCAGATGCTTGAAACGTGCTGAGCTATTTCCCATTTCACAAGCGTCTCTCGTTCTGCTCCCTCTGCCTGAAATGCTCCTCTGCCTGCTCTTTTCTCTGCTGGCCTCTTCTCATCCTTCAGGTTTCAACTCAGATGTCAGCTCTCCAAGAGACCATCTCTGGATCACCCTATCTACAGAAATCGCCCCCAACTCCTCCTTTATTCCCGCATTTCACCTATTGCATTATAAGAGTACGTGCCACAAATTGCAATTTTATATTTATTTAGTTGAATTTAATAACAGATTTTCATACATGAATATAGTAAGAAAATCAAATAATTCACCAGCATCTAACTTAGCTCTTCTCTACAAGTCTGATGGATCCCCAACTAGACTATAAGCTAATGGCAAGGACCAAGCCAAGGTCTGTTTTCTTCACCAGTATATACTAAGACAAGCTCAGAGCCTGGTGCATGGTAGCTAAGCCATCTGTTAGATGGATGAATAAATCAATGGATAGATGGAGGATGGAAAGACGGGTAGATGGGTGACAAGGAATCCAACACTCAACTCAGGTTTTTAGGATGTCTCTGAACTGGTATAATAAGCACATACCTTTTTACGGATTCTGATTATACTGTATCAGAGATTCCTTGTGGGGCACAGACCCTCCTCACTCTGAGGCTTTGTCCCTATAACTGTACACATGTGATACACAAATATGAGCAGACACTCAGACAGAATCTTGGAGATCTGTTTTGCTTTCTTGCATTTTAATGGAGAATCAATAGACTAAGCAGGGAAATCTCAATTTTCAGTTCCATAGCTGCTAACCTCCAGTGTCTCCTGCCAAAGTATAAGCCCTTGGCTTTTCACAGAGGCAAACAGAGATATATTCACCTCTGGTTTGTGAGTAGACCAGTAGGCTTTGTAGGCCAACGTAATCATGGCCCACCTAATCCACATGCGTGTCTGTGCCTTCTTGCTATGCATTAGCATGCTGGGGGTGAGTTCAGGTAGAGGTGTTTTTTTCCTTCTCTACCTGTTCTTAGACACTCAAAGCTCAGTCTTTGAAAGAACTGTTATCAGTTCCCTGTGAGTGAGAGATGGGAAACAAAGGGGATCTAGTTGTCTTTAGGCAGTGTCTGGCCTTTCTTGATACTGTGATATGAGATCTGCATGTCACTTCTAGCCTGAATTATTTCAAATGCAGACATGCTGATGTAGCTGCTACCTGTGTGTAACGCTCATCCCAACCCACCGGGATGCACCAAAGTGTTTGATTCCCACGATTCCTCTAACATCACAGCTCCAGTACTAGTTTCCTGGTGAGTTCTAAATTTCATTCAAAATTGCTTTGTTGACATTTAAAGGTCTCCATCAGTCTAGTCTTGTGGCAAAAAGGATTGGATGGGATCACCCCCGCCTTGCTACTGCCTAGCTGAACCTAAAACGAAATGATTCCTATCTGGATGGCAAGCCCAAACATTCCTTCCAGCTCTAAAACTCTATGATCTTATGATACCTCCTGTTCAGCCAGTTGTCTGAACCCCTCTGAATGCCAATAACTCAGAGAAAATCCCATTAAAAGAGCAAATGAAACCTGTAACCAAACCTGTCAGGAGACTGCCAAAAGCCTAGGGCATTTTCTACCATGGACAGTTTGTTTTCCAAAAGACTTGCACTGCCAAAGGGGAATGTCAGGGAGACATAAAATACAACTTTCTAACTTTGTATGTTAAGAATCAAAGGAAGGAAGCCATTGGCTGACCTCCTTTTTGGGTTAGGCCCCATATTATAGGAACAGAGATGGTCCAGATGGATTTTGAAGAGTCATAAAATTTTCTTTCCTTGATTCTGTCCTTTTTTTTGATAATTTTCAAACCCTGGTTTTAATTGCCAAATTGAACACCTGAAATAAAGTAATGGACATGCTGTTTTTCTTTCTAAATCAAACATTTTCTCATGGAACAGTAGCCCTAATGTCCCTTAATACAAATTCCCTGGAGACTTATATAGGATTCAGAATAACCTAAACTCCAGGTAAAAACTAACTGCTGGACCTTTCTCCCACAGAAAAGGAGTCCCAGGATGATTAGAGAAATCTCACGTTGAGCTGATACTGCATGAACTGGGACTTTGGGACCTTGGGGTGACTGTGGTTTCAAAATGACTTGCCCACCCACTGCCACCTGCAGCAATCCACCTAGCCAATTGCATAGCTAGGTGCAGTACCTGCTTCTGCTTTTCAGATCTGCTCCAGAGGAATCATGCACAAGACAATAGGTACAGTCTACAACTGTCAGGAATTCAATATACCATTTTTTAGCCCATCCAGTCACACCAGCGAACATAAATACACCTGCTCAGTTCCCTACAGAGTCCATGACATCAGAACATGGTACTCATTGAAAACAGAGCACCTTTTGTTTTATTTATTTTTCTTTCAATTCAATTTTTCACCTACCCATAGAGGGCTACACAAGTGCCTTCAAATTTCCTCTAGAGCAATGAACCTATCTATCCAATTCCTTATGATACCAATTAAGAAGTCCCTTAATGTTTAATAAAATACAGTTATTTCTAGAGCTGGGAGAAGCTTCCCTATCAAGGATAGATTATATCAATCAGATAAGAGGGATCCAGAGTCTAAAATCACCATCTTTCCTGAGCACATAGAGTGGAGGAGGCTTTCACTGTAGAAGGTTAGAGAGAAAGTTATCAAGTGTCTTTCCTCCCTCCTGTGTTCCATGCGCAAACCTATGGGTGAAACATGGGGTATTTGATCACTTGAGACCTTGCTTCTCATGAGTTCTCAGGACAGCAATGAGTTTAAGCTGCTATTCAGCAAAGAGGAAGTCTGGGAACAAGTGTAGCAGATCTTGAGAAAAATGATACAACCTATTAGCCATTGAACTCTAGGTTATCTAATTTCACAAATACCTTCATTTTACAAATGAGAAGATCCAGAATATAAAAGGTTTTGTGACTAATCCAAGATCACAGGATTGTGTTGAAATAGAATTAAGACTAGAAAATAGGCCTCCAGACTCCCAGCCCTAACTCCTTCTACCACGAAAGGAAATCAAACAAGATATAATGAGAAAGCATTTTTAAAAAAACTTTTCTATTTACATTTCTCTGCCAACATTCTCCTCAATCTTCCAACCCACTCCCTGATTCAAATTCTATTTAAAGGGCAGTCCATCAAAAATGAGACTGTGGGTCTGTTTCCTCTGGTTTTCAAATCAAGTCCTATTGGAAGTTCAAGTTCATTTGGAAGATCTCATGGTAAGACAAATCAGTAGTCCTTTCTTTATTCCCAGGAGATGCCTCCCAGCCCTGACCCACACACAGTAGAAGTTGAAGACTACTTCATGACTCTGACTATCTTACAAATATGGACTTGGCACTGCCAGTAAAGTCTAGTTGGGGCCACCAGTCGTTCATTGGCCAGCAAGGTGAGAAAAAAAGCAATGAGAAGACATTGGCCAACCTTAGAGGTGGCAGACAAGCTCTGATGCTTGCTAGGGTGGGAGGAAGGGCAGGGAGAGGCAGCATGTGATTTTGCAAAGGTTTCCTTGGCCTCTTACTCAGCAGTTCTTACAGCAGTGAATGTGCAAGTGAAATAAAAATGGTAAAAAATGATGAGCTTGAAGGTTAATTTCCTTTACTTCATAAAGTCTAGTTTTTTTTTTTCTCTCCCTGCTCCTCTCACCAACATAGAAAGGGGATTTAGAAATAAGAGCATAGCATTGAGATACATGCCTGGCTTGGGGAAGTGTAGAGAAAGGAAGGAAAAAAAGACTAAAAGGGGAAACTCCCTAGTTAGTGATCTGTTCAAAATTTGATTGCCAGATAAAATACAGGGTGCCCAGTTAAATTTGAATTCAGATTAAAAATATTTTTTAGTGGAAGTATATTTGAAATATTGCCTGGATCATACTTATACTAAAACATTTTCTTTATTTAGTTGAACAACAAATTTAACTAGACATCCTGTATTTTTATTTGCCAAATATGACAACCTGAGTCCCAAAGTAACTAATGTGGGTCTTGGTGCATATGTTTGATTCTTCCCTCCTACTCTTGCACCCACTACCAAAATAAACACATAAAACACCAAGGGCAAAATCCCACAAACCTTAATCCATATACGGCTAAGGAAATTCTAAACTACTGGGAAGATTCAAGAATCAACGTGGAGGCCAGGCGTGGTGGCACATGCTTGTAATCCCAGTACTTGGGAGGCTGAGACCAGAGGATCCGAGTTCGCGGCCAGCCTCAGCTGCTTAGTGAGGCCCTCTGCAACTTAGTGAGACCTGGTTTCAAAATAAAGTATAAAAAAATAGGGCCAGGGGTGTAGCTCGGAGGTAGAATGCCCCTGGGTTCCATCCCTGGTACCGCAAAAAAAAAAAAAGATATACAATTTAGAGTTATTTTGTTTATTCTTGATAATGAAGTAGATGATTATATTCACAAGCAATATGAAAAGAAGTTGCATAAGCAGTTATAATGACCTCATGTACAGAAGAACCCAGCAGCTTGGCTGGATGACATTCAGAATGTGCTCACCAGAGCCATGGCTCACGGGAGGTTTAAAGAGCTTCTGTGGGGACCCTGAGCATACCAGGCTCCAGGTATAGCCTGTTTCCATGAAAACACACCTGCTCTATTTGCCTTATGCACAGAGGTCTGCTAGGAGATGCTGGTATAGAAAACCACCACTAGTTCAACAACAACAACAAAGTTCAAAACCCATTGACTTAGAAAATCACCTAGGATCCTTCTTAAGAATCTTTAGTTACAACTCAGTCCCATTCCAATCCCATCCTTTACAATGTCCCCCAGAAAACCTGCCTGTGGATTTGCTATCAACAAATGGTTCTGTCAGTCTCAAAGGAAAAGTCTGTCCCTGGCCTACGCCTGATGCACACTCAAATCATCAAGATCCTTCTTACTAAGTGTCAGGAGCAGGCTAGGAACTGGTGGGTTTAGAAATGCATAATTTGCTTTCCAAAGGCCTGGGCAGCTGTACAGTACCAACAATTCTGTTTGGCAATGGAGATAATAACATGCAAGCCTCTGAAGGGTCAGAAAAAACCTACAAGAAATTAAGGAAACCCAAGTGCACTGATGAGAACACAGGCCATTCTAATTGGAAAAATAGGCATGCAGATTTGGACAAAATCAAAGAAGGAATGGGGAACAGATTATACACCTCCATCCCTCAATGGCAGCAAGCAAATACGGATTCTCTCAACCCATGGACTCTGGGCAACGGAGGGGTGGCACATTAGAGACCAAGAGGTATGTGTCCAAGTAACCTCACAGAGTATTGGCCTTGCTCTTTCCTCCTTTCAAGGGCTCCATTCACTTCTGAATGCACCTGAACTTCAGAAGGAATACGTGTGAGGGAAATGGCCGGCTGGGGCCCACCAGTCTGCTTACAACAACATCTCTCATCATGGGGCTGATTTGGGTCTGTCCTTTAGCATGGGCCCCTTTGTAGGGCTTGGTTACTGGGGCTCATTGGAGGATGAGCTCAGTAACGGGTAGGTCAGAGGCATGGGCACTTAGGTCTTGGTCAGGGAAGAATGAGACCTCAGTTTTCCAGCCCCTAATCCAAGCAATGGCACACTTCCCAGGCACTTTTCTTTGCTTTGTTTTTCAGGATTTGGGAAGGGGGCGACATTGTAGCATGTGTCTCCCCACATGTGTCTCCACACTGCATCCGTTTCATATTATCACACCTTTGACCCAAGCACCCTGCTCCTCCTTTCTCTGCCTCCAGATCCTTTCTCTAGAATTCAAAAATGGCACCATAGGCAGAAACCTTAAAGATCTATCCTGTTCATACAAAAGGCCGAGGAGATTGAGATTCAGAGAGTCTGGGGCTTGTGCAAAGTCACATAGACATTAGGGTCACACTGACCCAAGGGAGCAGGTTCCTGGCTACTCCATCAAGGTTTATACTCTCTACTCCTCTCCACTCTCCTGCCACAGGAGGCCTCCCCTTCCGCAGTCCTTCTCACAGCCTGATCACCCCAGCAACCAGGATGCCTCATTTTTCCTGCCTTTTCATCCTCATATTTCCTGCCTGTACCCTCAGGGTTGGGTCACCAGAAGCCCACTGCCTACACCACAGGAACACACTTACATGTACCTGCAGAAGACAATGCTGCTGTAAACGTTATTATTTTTAATAAATTCCCCAGTTTTAGCAACCCGGTTGTTCCTAACTCGACCTTAGTTTAATCAGACCACTGGTTCTTTCAGGCTGCTGCATGCAGGAAACAGTGCTGAGCTGATGCAGATTTCTGACTTGGGGAGACAACTCCAACTGTCCCTGCAGGTTGGTAGCCCTTCCAGAAGCTTTTGACAACATGGCCCTGGCCTGAGGACCAAAGAGCGAAGGGGCTCTTTCTGCGATAGAGGGCTCGGCCATGTGGTGGATCAGGCAGTCTTCTCGACTTGAACTCAACGCACAAGCCACTCCGGAGTCATTACCACTGCGGGTGGGCTGGAACTCCAGAAAGCGAAAGGGAGCCTGCTCCTGTTTATTACTGAAACAGAATAAAATGCTATTTAAAGGCAATCAGTTGGAATTGCTTTCAATACATAAATATTTTGGGAAATGATTAGTTCATTTTAATTACTTCACTCACACAGATAACAATATTTTTTTGCAAGCAGTGGCTTCTCCAAGTAGGTTGTAAGGGGGCACTGATTCTCTTCTGGAACTCTCCATCTTTCCTTTAGAAAAACAGCCCTTGTCCATCCAATGGGCACCAGGGAGGCGTGAGGGCAGGGAGGGGACCAAGGGGTCGAGTGGACCTCACTGAAGCAGTAGAGAAGGTCTGTCTCATTTTCATTGGAATTCAGCATATAGTCTAATTAGATCATAAATGTTTAATGTTCTTTGGCTTAAGACCCCTGTAACTGGGACAGACCAAAGCTCCACTTGAATCTAAAACCACTGTTGAAGAACTGTTTCTCCTTCCGTAGGTGTTCTCCATTCAGACAAAGCAGTGGAAAACATTATGTTTCCCCTTATTTATAATTAGTGACAATTAGGAAACACATACACACACATGCACATACACTCACCACAAAGAGGGAGTTGCTTTTGCTGAGAATAGCATTAGAGTACATATTCTTTTGTAGAAACCACTTTGTAGATTTTATGAACTCAACAAGCTAAGCACAAATACTGTACTTATTATAAGCACAAAGAGCAGATCACACACAAGTGCTGTCAATAAACCACATCACTCAGCAAACAAATTCATTACTACCAATTACTTGAAGAATTAACGAACTCTTTTACTTCTGCCAAGTATCTAAATGTCTAATTTGACATAGTGGGGAGGGGAGAGGAGGACAATTTTGTCTTAATATTCCAGATTCTTACTTGTGAATCAAAATGACAGAGATCGTAGAGGACTGCAAATGGATGCCTTGGATCGAAAATGCACAACCCACCAACCCATTGCTTTCTTCCGCCACCCCATCCCTGACCCCTTCCTCACTCCTTTTCTCTCTCTATTTTTTCTTTCCTCTTCTATTCCTTCCCTTCCTTCCTCCCTCTTTCCCTCCCTTCCTTCCTCCCTCTCTTTTTTCTTTCGCCTTCCCTCTCTCCCTTCTTCCTTCCTTTCTTCTTTCCACACAACATTACTTCCATAGAACTGAAATACCTAACACTGTGATATATGCTGAGCCTCAGGCTTGAGCTTTCCTGAGAAGTTTCATCATTTTTCCATGACGAGAATCTATAAACCCATGGGCTCAGAGGAGAAAATGTCTTGCTTCCTTAGCTCTTGGTTCCTTCCTGGCAGAAATCTCCATACCAGCACAAGACAGGAAAGGGCTTGGTAGACATATAATTCTTAGGGTTCAATATACTGAAAGGAAATTTTCTACACAAATTGTATTGGCACTGAAAGACATGTTCCTGGGCGAGGCCAGCCTTCGCTCCCCAGGAGAGGCAGGGGACACAGCAGGTGTGGGTTCAGGAATCCTAGGCTGGAGACCAGAAGGGGCAGCCACAGTTTCACATGTTTTCATGCAAGGGAGTTTGCAACAGTTCTTTTCACATAAGTAAGACAAATTCTGCTTATAGTTTTGTTCCCTTTGCTGTATAAAACTGTCCTCAGGGCTCTGTTCCAAACACATAATTGGGAAAGAAGAATAAAAAAGTGACAGCCATGTGCTTTGATTTGCCCAAAATGCTCTTTGTGTGTTGCAGATCTGGCATTGTGGATGTAAAGGTATCCCCACCTGCATCTGAGGCCCACTGAGGGCCTCTTCCAGGTTTGGGAGAAGAACATCTTGTCCTTTAGATTTCAGGAGCCCCAGGAGTTGCTGACTGCAGTGTATACACACACACACACACACACACACACACACACACACACACACAAGTCCCAGTGGTCTAACACACCTTTTCTCTCCATCTCATCACTCCTGTCTCATTGATGAAATAAAATCACTACTGTCCAGAAATCTTTTCCTCTAATTTTCCTTCCTATCTTTGAGTGTTAGGGTTAGGTTATTGTTTCACATTATCACACCCTTTGCAATTTTTAGCTCAGACATGCGTTCAGTGTCCACAGGGTACCAGTCATTGTGCTAGAAAGAAGGATAAGGCATCCTCCATGCTCTTGCAGTCTCGTGGAGGTAAAATTGCCCACAATAAACAAATCATTAAAAGACAATTTCCAACGCACCTTATTAGTGGTGCACATGGACTGCCTTGCAAGCATCTGGGAGAAATGATTAAAACCTCCATGAAGCTTCCCCAGAGAAAGGGATATTTGAACAGTTTTAAAGGATAGAGGGGATTTTCCAGGTTGGGGATAAAGTGAAAGCTACTGTGGTTAGAGGGACTCCTGGGGACAAAGTCATATCAGAACATGGCCAGGCCAAAGGAATGAGTTTGGGGCACAGGGAAGGAGTCTGGCAGTAAACAAGAGTGAAAAGGTTTATTAAACACAGGACACAAGAAACATAAACAGCACTGTAGTGTTTGGACTTTTAGAAGAAATGAAGAGCCATTGAAGGTTTTTAAGCAGGGCAGAGGTGTGTGTGTGTGTGTGTGTGTGTGTGTGTGTGTGTGTGTGTGTAATCATAGAGTGTAGATCATTATCAGAAATGGGAAAATACGAATCTGTTTATAATAGAGTAGAAGAATGTATTACAGACAAAATAATTACAAAGAGTACATTGCTATAAGAAATCACAGAAGGGTCCCAGGTAGAAGACGTCAGAAGGTTATTACCAACTGATACTCCTTCTTTCGACCCTCCTTGAATGAACAAGTTTGGATTTCCTGGTCACATTTGCAAAGCCACATCCCAAACCTGAACCTGATAAGCTCCTTTTGGTGAGGCCTGGCCTGGCTCAGTGGGCTCCTTGCAGCCACAACTGAGTCCTTCCTGCTCCTGTGGGGACCAGCCAGCCCCCACTCTCCCCCTCTTGTCCTCTTGCCTGGGACTCCCAGTCCCTCTGCTGTTCAGAGGGTCCCCCTCCTCTCTCTGCTTCTCCCTTACCCTTCTGTACTAATTGCTGGGACTCTGTGCCCAGGGAAGCTGCTGCTAACAAAAGATTAGCCCTTTTTACAGGAGGAGGCGATTAAAAAAGGAGAGATTTTTGTTTTTAAGGCAGATAAAAGAGAGCCCAAGGAGATGTGTATTTGACCCTCCAACATGCTTCTTCAAGCTTCCCTCAGCAGTTCTTAAAGGCGCCTCCAAAGGAAGGCTTTATGAATGCAAAATGAACTCAGCGTCTGTGTCTGCTGCAGAAGAAAGGGAAACGGGACTTTCATATACAATCTTCCCTTGATGCCTCACGCTGCTCCCCCTGCCCTGGTGCTGCTGCCCCACTCCAGACGCCTGCTTGACCTTCTCAAGGTCGTTCCACTCAGCAGGTCCCCTGTGCCTCTCCCAGGGACCAGCAGAGAAGCTGAAAGGACCAGGCTTTGTTTTCTGCTTCTCCTCAGTCACAGTACAGTCCTTGCCTGGGGGCAGAAACACCTGAAGTTCCCAGCAGGGCGGTCCCAGTCAGCTACTGTAGGACTTACACACCACTCTGCACAGGAAGCCTGAAGGCTGAGCCTAACCAGCCCCATGTCCACTCCAACGCCCCTTTGTACCACTGATGTGGGCTCTCAGGGTAGCTGCAATGAGGGCTCAAAGTGCAAACAGGTTAAGTGGGCATTCGCGACCTCCATTATACACTGTGCTGCTTTCTTCTCAAACAGCATTTGATGCTGATGCATTACAGTCTTGCTCGGCTTTGCTGCCAAGTTAGTATTTGTCCATACACCTGTCTGTTAGCAGCTTGCCAGCATCAGTGATTGCTGTCATGGCTTGCTTGTCTCTAGTTGGTAGAGACGATGCTCCTTCTTGGGTGTCCTGACAGCTTTGGAGGGTACAGATAATGTCTCAGTCTCTCCTGTGTCTGCCACAGTACTGGCCTGGCTCTGTTTTGCACAGCATTGACACGTACGACATGCTGATTTATTTCCTTTTTTCCAAACCTAATTTTTGATGCACAACAGACAAATCTGCTTTGGGATGATGATATGATCCCACTCGAGTAAATTTTTTGAATAAAGGAATCGCCTCACCCACCACTAAAAAATCAACACTTGCTTTGCATGGTAAGAGAGAACGAGCTCCCTGCCAAAGCTTCTGCAGATGAGTCTGGAAGCTGGCATGATGTCTGTGGGAGGAAGGAATTTAGCTGAGACTATGAAAGCACAGTGTTACTAATGAACTTGGGTGTGAGTTTGAATATTTGTGTGTCCAAAGCCCTGTGGCTTTGAGCAAGGTATTTTCTACCTTGGAGCCTCAGTTTTCTCACCTGTGAAATGGAAACAATATTGGACATAAGGTTAGTTGCAAATAGCTTATACTAGCCTTTTAGTAAATGCCCCAAAAGTGCTAATTCTTTTTGCCCATAAGTTGATCATTATCTGGTAGCGAGGCACATGATTAAAGTTCTACCTGGGATGTTCTTCATATCTTCAGGCATACAAATGCTATACATTTATCAAGGCCCTACTCAAACAGTTCCACCTTCTAGAGCTTCACCTCAGCTCTGCCTCTCCTTTCCACAGAATTAATTTTCCTTCCTCCTCAGAAGTTTAGGAATTTCGTCACTACCTCTCATATTACACTCACCACTCTCTCATGTATATGAGCTTCTTACATGCAGGATAAGGACTTGCCCATCTCAGTGAATATTTTGCAAAAACAAACAAAAATAAGGCAGGTGTTTTGTCTCCCTCTTTGGGCAGGGAAGGAGTTTCCCTGAGTCCATTGGCCATTCCTGGTGTGAGTCATCTCTTTCCAAAGTCTACAGAACACTGAGTGACCCAATGATTAATAACCAGCTTTTAGTTTAGGGTAGGCCTGGAAATGCCCATTAAGGGGGGCATTGAGGCATTGCACATTAATCCTAAACATTTCCCCTTAAACCCAAATGAAATAACTAACTGTTGCATAATTCAATAAGAAGCCCAGGCTGGGGGCCGCACTCCTTTCAGAGTAACCAGTGAATAAGTACCATTCACGAAACTATTAAGTTAATTTAAAATCCTGACAATTTAGCACCATTCTGGCGAGATAAGAACCATTTATTAAAAGGCACAGTTCATTAACCCAAATGCTGCTGGCATGTTTGCTCAGAGAAAGGGGCGGGTCTGGACTTCATGGGGAGTCATCTTTTCTCCCTGCCCAGGAACTAGCCAGGGACCTGGCTGAGAAGTCAAGAAGTTCCTACACCAACCAATGTCCAGGGAAGTGTTCCGGTCCATGCGGCTCCTTCTGCTCCACATCCAGCCCACTAGGGACAGCTGCATAGTGCTTCAGTTAAGGCTTTAAGTGTGCCAGAGCCTGAGGCAAGAGCAGACCTGTTTCTCAAAGCTTTCTATACCTCCTTCCAGTCCCACTGCCACCCTTCTTTTCCCCTAGTCTCCTCTTCACATAGCTGCCCGGCCACCCTCCCCCGGACCTGAAAAATATTTCCCACATAAATTTTGCATGTCACATTTCTGTCCTCTGTCACTGCAGACTGGGTGCTGCTATAAAATATTTCACAGTTCCACCATGGCACGGCTTTCCAGGGCATTGTATGCAGCCCTTGTATAAAAACTGACAAGCAGAGGACAAGCACGAGAATGCAGGGCTGTCTTTGTGACACTGTGTTTTTTTTTTCTGGCCACATAACAGATCTCCTTAGGATGAAAACGCTCTGAATCCCATATCAGACACACTGAGTCACAGAGGTCCTCTCCTGAGAACATTGGGGTCTTCCTTCTTTTCTCAGATCCATTCTTGTAACTATCCTCCAGAGACCCTCAGACCACTGATACAAACAGAAAGTGGAAGGGCCTGGATTCAAGACCAAGAAAGCAGTGAGCCAGGACTGGCAATGAGCGACAGATTTTGGTCTTTCATATTCAAAATCTAAAATGTGATTCTATCTCATTAGCTGCAGAAAGTGAGCATCTTCACTTTCTAAGTTGTTTTAATCAACTTGAAAACAGACTCAATGTGAACTGAGTAACAATTAATGTTTGTCTGGGGAAGGTGTCTTCACTTGTGGTCTTTGGAGCTGTTCGATGTGGAATTAGGTATGCATATACATCTGTGCGTTTTCCTAGAGTGCTCCAGTACACGCTTTTATCTGATTCTCAAAGAGTAATATATTAAGGCTTCCCACTTGGCAAGATATTTATTTGCATAAATTATTTCATTTAATTCTTAAGATGGCCCAAGGAGATAAAAATTTCTATATGGCCACTATACAAATAAGCAACCAGAGGATAAATGAAGCTTAACAAATTGTCCCAATTTCAATATAGAAGTATATTTCATGCTTTGGAGGGATTATATCAGTCTTGTATTCAGAGACATCACTTCCCAGAAAAAAAATGTGGATCTTTCTTTCTTCCTTTTTCAGTAGTGGGGATTGAACCCAGGGGCATTCTACCTCTGAACTACACCCCCAGTCTTATTTTTTTATTTTGAAACAGGGTCTCACTAAGTTGCCGGAGCTCTTGGTAGGTTGCTGAGGCTGGCCTCAAACCTGCAATCCTTCTGTCTCAGTCTCCCAGGTACTGGGATTACAGGCATGTGCCACCATGCCCAGCTGGAAACATCTTTCTTTTAACTTTGACAGTATTGAGCAGTCATCTACTATTTATCAAGGTCTGCCTTATATCTAACAGATACAGTGATGAAAGAGATCATACCCTGCCCTCCTGGATTGACACCTAAGTTGGAAGAAATAAACAATACACATATAAATTAACAAGATAGCTTCAGAAGTTCTAAACAATGATGCAATAGAGAAGGACAGGTGCATGGGGAAGGCCATGGTGGGCAAGAGGGGCTCTTTGAGATCTGAATTATGGAAAGCCTGCAGCACAGGAAGATCTTGTTGCATGGGGGAGTTTCAGACAAAAGACATCACGAAGGTAGTATCTCTGAAGTAAGACTAAACGTGACAAGATTGAGAAGCAGTTGGTGGGACAGGGATCCTGGAACAATATCATGGAAGATGATGATGTGCGAGAATCTTTAAGAGGCAGGTGATGGTCAAAAAGCTTAAGAGCTTTGGTGGCTGTGAGGAGGAGTGTAGGTTTTATTCCAAGTGTAAAAGCAGAGTGACAAAATATGAGTTATACCTAAGACATACTGAGGTTTCTATATGAAGAGTGGATTTTAGGAGACATGAGGTAGAGGGTGGGTAGGAAGTATGGAAGCAGTAAATCAAATAGGATCAGGCAGGATGACACAATGGCTTGGATGAAGGTATTGGAGTGAGGAGGAGCAGATATAGATCAGATATATATTTTGTGTAGTGGAGAAAATATAGACACTATATAAGGAATGCTAATATATTTGATGTTAGGGGTGAGAAAAGGGAGGAACAGGATAATCTTTAGATTTGGGGCTCAAGCAATATATTTAGAAGGATATCATTAGCTAAGATAGGCAGGACTAAGGAAAGACCAACCTCAGAGTGGGGTGCAAGTTGGTGGAGTAACAAACTTCATTTCAGACACTTATTCTATCAAACAGCAGATATAATCTATTCCAAGAAACACAATTAGCTTAATTAATACTAAGAAAGAAAAATGAGGTACTTTCAGTTTGTCATACCAGACTCCATTGAGCTGAAGCTTTTTCTATTCTGAGGGAGTTGGCATTTTCTCCCGGACTTAAGTTGAACTATGTCAAGCGATCTTGCCGTGTATCTCAACAACAAAATTGTCAGCCATGTGTATCTTTCCTATCTTAGGTCCCATAAAGCTCTTAATTGTTGTTTTGCAAGAGAATATGGAATTGTGGCCATTCTTCCAGAGACAAATATGTACTTCTCTATTCTCAAATTTACACCCTGCTGTTTTGTTTCCACGCATTTCAGTGTATATAATAACTTTTTTATTTCAATGGTGAGTCATTGTGTGATTCAAAGAACTATGTTTTGAAGAAATCTTAAATGGCAATTAACCCTAACACATGTAGTGCCAACAATGTGTAACACTCAATGAAATGAAGAAAATGTGACCGAGTTTGTGCATGTGCAGGCAGTGGCAGCTAAACCTCGTCATTCGGCAGAGATTATGAGATGTTATTGAGTGTAAGTTGCATTCTAATTTCAGACATATTAAATGTGAGAAAATCTAGATAATAAAGGAATGAGATGACTGAGTTTGACACATCTTTATAAATCTGGAGTTCAAGAGTAGAAACTGGTCTAGAGACACAAACTTGGCACCCACCAGTCTATAAAGATTATTGGAAATCAAAGGACTGAATTGATAGAGGAGATGCCTGAGCACCAACCTCTTGCCCACCCAGCATATAGATATCAGGCAGAGAGGAAAAGGACAGCAAAAGAGACGATGAGTGTTTAGTGAAATAGGAAGAAAATCAGAAGAGTGTGAAGCCAGGGAAGCCATGAGGAAATTTTCAACAAAGGAAGAAAGGGTCAACTATGTCAAGTGAAGCTGAGAGGTAGATTGGAAATTGACCACTGGATTTGGCAATAAAAATGTTGCCGGTGACTGTAATGAGATCAGTGTTAGTGGGGTGGTGTGGACCAGTGCCAGGCTAGAGAGTTGAAAAAGTGAAGACAGTTAATAAAGACTGTTTTTTGGAGGAGCTTTACTGGGAAGGGGAGCAGACAAATGTGTCTGTGGTTGAAGGAGGATGTGAGGTCAAGAGAGGTTGTTGATGTTGTAGCTGTTGTTTTAAAGATGGGAGATACTGGAACAGTTGTGTGTGTGGATGGAAATGACCCAGTGGAGAGGGAAACAGTACTGATGTAGAAAGAAGAGGAAGATAATTGAAGGATTGAACTCCTTGAGGGGAGAGAGGAGAGACTCCAGAGCATAAATTGAGGAGCTGAACTCTAAAATGAGAAGGGATATTTTTTCCATTATAACGGGAGTGAAGTATAGGTCTCCAAATGAGAGGCAGGTATATTGGAAGATTTGGCATCTGGACGATGAGTTAGTTCCTGATTGCTTCTATTTTCTCAATGAAATAGGAGCTATTCATGACGAATGGGAGAAATGAAATTTGGGAAAGGTTATAAAAATTTTGAGAAGAAGAAAATACAAATTAATTGTCTCAGAAGAAAGAAAAGCACACTCCACCAGGAATGCACTGTAGAAGTCCTTGTCAGTAGGAAATACCATTTTCAATGTGCTACTCTGAGATTTAAAGTGCTACCATGCCACATCTTTTTTCTTCCATCAATGTCTAACTTTGCATGTTCAAGACCAGAGAAAGTATGGAGATGTTTTGGACCAGGTTTGAGGTATCATCAGAAAAACACAACAGAAGGAAAGAGAACTATGAAATTGAGGTTGTTTTGCAGGAGCGATTATAGGACCAAAGCTTCTCTGGTAAGTAGAGTCCAGTGAAATAGAAGAGAAGTGAGAAGTTGGGGTCTGTAGTGTAGGTGATGTGCAACAACTCTGGTGCTCTTGAAAAGCCTCTACTCACTCTTGCCTTCCTTATTATTTTACATGGCAGAGACAGAGATACCTCTGGTAGGAAGGTGAGTCCATCTGAGATTGGATTGTAAGCAAATGGTGTCTCTTCACAGAGAACAATGACAATCCAGGTGACCTAAAGACCTCAGAACCTGAAAGAAGTTGTAAAGGGTTGGCTTTTCCTTTCGTGCAGTCTAAGCTTTTCCTCCCACGATTAAACTAGATTTCACCTTCTTCAGTCCTCAAAGCCTAACGAAGAACAGCTGTTGGTCATCCACATGGAGTATCCTTTATTTTAATTGTGAACTTATATTAAGTCACCCCTTCTATTTCTTTCTCCTGCTGAACAACCCTATTTCCTTGTGACAATCCTCATAGGCCCTATGATATGGTCCTTCGATCATTTCCATTGAACACCTCTGGGGTACTATAGCAGATGCTATAAAAGTTTAATAGGGAGTCTTATTAAGGTTCAATAGTACTAATATGGCCAGAGGATATCCCATTCTGCCTATATCTTTACCCCAGACTGCACACTTTATTTTAATAATTACTTTTTAGATACCAGCATTCTCTGGCAGGCGTATGTTCAATTCTTGGTTGTTTCTGATTCTTTCCATTCTACCTGGCCATGCACTGGTATCTAGATTAGCTCTGCCCATTGTTAGCTTGTGTTGTTTTCCCATAGTTCCCATCAATGTGACCCATGTCCTGTGGGTAGTCATGTAACTCCTTGTTTTCTCTTAGTTTCTCACTTTAATATTTCCCGGGGGGGGGGCACATCTGCCAAACCCCACTTGGTCACTAGGCAACCAGGAACCTTCAACAATTGGTTGTTTTTTCTAACTTAGTTACCACTCTTTGGGGACAGAAGAAATGCTCTTCATTGACCATTGTCTTCTGAATATCTCAGCACAAGTTGCTTTGCGTATGGAACTGAGTATTGCAACAGAAATCACAATGGTTGCTAGATGTAGATCCAATTCAATAGTTTCTCATTGTAGTTGTGGTAAAACATACAATTTTCATGTTGTTTCATCCATAATATTATGCTATATGAAGCCATATGCCCCCACCCGCATAAGTCAATGAAGACCCTATACCCGATTCCTGCTGGCTGTCTTTACAGTGTTGGCCCTGCATCCAGGAAGTATCTTAGGATGGCTCCCAGCTCACAGGTCATTCTAGTTCTCAGGAAAAAAGTGCCTTCTGCCAAGACTTTGATGGCTGAGCAAGATACAACTAACACTCTCTCCTGCATCTGCAACCAAGAGGCCAAACAGTTATTGTCACTGTTTAGTTCCTCCTTAGTGAAGTGTCTATTCTCAAAGAAATCCAATGGCCCGAGTCAAATAATAGGATAATTATGCGATAATAAAAAATATTTTAATGAGCCGGGCGTGGTGGCGCACGCTTGTAATCCCAGTACTTTGGGAGGCGGAGACCGGAGGATCCGGGTTCACGGCCAGCCTCAGCTCTCTCTCTCTCTCTCTCTCTCTTCCTGTCTCTCTCTCTCTCTCTCTCTCTCTCTCTCTCTCTCTCTCTCTCTCCCCCTTAGTGAGGCCCTTCGCAACTTCATGAGACCCAGTTTCAAAATAAAGTATAAAAAAATATGGCCGGGGGTGTAGTGCGGAGGTAGAACGCCCCTGCGTTCAATCACCAGTACCGCAAAAAAAATTTTTTTTAATGATAAAATATAACTGACGGAAATTCTTCCAGTTTACCATTTCTAACTGTCCCAATTAGAACATCATGTCAAATGTCCAATATCCTCAGGGAGGAGAGGGTACCTGGTGGTTGTGAAGACTATGGGATGGAAGGTGGAGAGGGAGGTAGCCACTGGTGACAGACACATCTGAGTATTAGGCATTATAATATAATGTCTCTATTTATTGAATTCCTGCTACATATCAAGTCATATCATAAATTACCTCATTTATCCTTAAAACAGTATTAAAAAGGGTATTTTAGCTCTATTTAATAAGGTTTAATAACTTACTCAGGTCGTACATCCAGCAGAGGGCCCATGTGGATTCCATCCCTTGTCTACCTACTTTCAAAACTCATATTTTAACAAAGGAAACAAGAAAAGACATCCCAACAATTTACCCTGAGCAAAAGAGGGAGCAAACACACTTTCTCAAATTACAGCTATCTTTTTTTTTTTTTTTGGTACTGGGAATCGGACCTAGGGGCATTCTACCTCTGAGCTATACCCCGAGCCCTTTTTCTTTTCTATTTTGAAACAGGGTCTTGCTAAATTACTGAGGGCCTGGATAAGAAGCTGAGACTGGTCTCAAACCTGCAATCCTTTTGTCTTAGCCTCCCAAGTACTGGGTTTACAGGCATGTGCCTTGGAGCCTGACTGAATTACAGGTATCTTGATGGGATTGGACCTTTGGTGGGAATATGTAAAGATAAATGACCCAGGAATTTATCTTTTGTTTGACATGAGATGCTTTATAAGACCAATAATTTTTCATAAAAGGATCAACTAATCATTAAATATTTTTCCTGTTAGAATTCTAAGGGTTTTAATTTCTCCCCTGTATCTCTCCCTGCCACTTCCCCTGTCTCTGTCTCTCTGTTTTTGTCTCTATGTTTGTCTCATTATTTTTATTTTTATAAAGAAGGAGGAAAATTGTTAGAGAGATTGAGTATCAGACTGCAGAAACTTAGAAGGCCCAAAGTTAGGCCAAGAGGGAGGAAGAAAAATCTGGCTTTACTCAAAGCTCAAGGGAGAAAGACTAAATAATAAAGGACAGATGTCCTAGATTTTCTAAAACATTTCTGGTTTCAAATGCAGTGATTCATTATCCACATAAGCATAGTTACACTCGTTGGAACATAGGCAGAAACTTAAATTTTAGTACATAGAGTTTCTCTTTGAAAAGGGAAACTTCTGATTTCCTTCTCTGGTTTCCATCCCAATCACTAGATTCAGAAAATAAGAGGAGGATCAATGGGTTGTATGTCCACAGTGCACCAAAATGTAGGTATATGTTCTGGAATTTAATCATCATATTGTTGGCAAAGCTGAGAGAGAATAAATAAGTTGTTCAAGGTTACATAATAAGTGGTAGAGTCAGGATGCAAACCAAGGCCTCTCTAGTTCTAAAGCCAATGCTTTTAACTAATACTACAGGAACTGAGAACAGAGACACATTCCAGGAATAAAGAGTGCACATTTAGAGGGAGCTCCACTGGGGCTCCCATTTCAGAAGATGAGCATGATCCTCAGCGCATGCAGATAGGAGCCTCTACACCACGTGCTCACAACAGCTAGTGGAACCAGAAGCTCAGTTGGACTTTTTTCAAGATAGCTAGTAAACTGAGCAGAAGAGAGATCAGAGAGAAGGGACAGGTAATGTCCTAATTAATTACCCATCTATTCATTTATAGTTTTCTCATCCTACAATACTCTAAGTTTTATTGGGACCATTTATTGCTCTGCATGCTAGTTGGAGGCAGGGAGTGTGGCTGTATTTCTATCTTTCTGCCATTATTACAACATGCAACTACCCAAAGGTGAGCTGTATGAGGGCAATCAGGCCCTATGTATAGCATACATTAGGACTAACATCACGAAAATGATGTACTTGTACTTCAAAATGGTTGCATATTTGCAGCTTCATGTGGTCAAAACTAATACTATTATCATGATCTCTGCATAGTACTTCTCCTAGTCAGGTCAAGCAGAGCCCATGGTTAGAGCGGTTGCTGCCTGGATAATCACCCATCGATTTCTATGCAGGATGAAGGGCTGGCTCAGTGATTCTGAACAACCAAGAGGTGAAGAGAAGGGTCCCAAGAGTCCCATGTTGTTCCTGTCCCCTTAACTGGCTTCTGAATGGATACTAAGGATTAGAACAATTAGCAGTGACTTGCCTGGTCACATTCCTTCTTAAATGACCAGGAGCATAGGTGAAAGATGCTCTGTGTGCCCAAGATAAGTATGTAGGACTGGCAGCCAGCCTTCCAGGGCTCAATCCTCATCCTCCCTCATTTAGCTTCTGTGTGAACTGAACTTCTATCTCCTTCAGTCTTCTCATCCCCAAACACATGCTAAAAATCACATTCATGTGACAGCGACAGCAATGTTGTTAAAATGAACACAAGTGTTATATGCACAACAATTAGGATCGCACCTAGCACACAGTGGGCAGTAAGCAAATTTAAATTACTATTATGGTCTGGGACAATTATTTCAGCTTCTAAAGCCCTGATGCCTGTACATGAAATTCACCTCAAGTTTGTTCCAGTTCTCAATATTAAGAAAAGTCAATCCATCTGCCCTCTTCTAACTTAGCTAATAAACTGAGGAGGACAGGAGGGACTTAAAGGGGATCATTGTAGTCACCTTTGGGTCTAGCTTGGGATGAACATCCTGGAAGAAAACTAAGGAGGTCTTCTTTTTAAAGAACAATGGGCTGGGTGTGGTGGCACATTCCTGTAATCCCAGTACTTGGGAGGCTGAGACTGGAGGATCGCAGGTTCGGGACCAGACTTAGCAACTTAGCGAGACCCCTCCGAAAACTTAGTGAAACTGGTTTAAAAAAAAAAAAAAAGTTAAGAGGGCTGGGGGAGTAGCTTGGAGGCAAAATGCCCCTGGGTTCAATCCCAAGTACAAGGAAAGAAAGGAAGGAAGGAAGAAAAAAAAAAACGGACCTTCTTCGGGATAAGAGGTGATCAGGGGCTTCGAAAAGGGTCTTAGGATCCATGTGCATATCGAGCATCAACAGCTGGCATGCATCCTTCTCAATAAATACTGCTCATGTTGCTTCTAAATACACATGCTACAGTGTTTAATACACATTATTTAGAAGTGCTACAGAAATTATAGTAGTTTTTATTGTAATTTTTTTCCTCAATCACTGGGTACTAAAAATAAAATTACTTTTATGTGGAAGCTCAAGGCATTTTTTAAGCCATTTATTTAGAAATTCTGAGAACCACCATGTAATGGAAGAAATGTGAAAGCAAGCAGCAAAAGACCTGACTTTTGGCCAGAGTGTTGCTTTCCTAACTGACCATGGGGCCTGGAAACATTATGTTTCTCTATGCCTCAGTTTCCCCTGAGTAAAATAAGTCAGTGGGTAATCATGGGACTTTTAGTTATATGGTCTAAGGGAACACTCATAAAACCGGAATAAGGCCATAATCATGGAGATGTTCACAGGAACATTATTTATAAGAGCAAAAATTAGAACAACATAAATGTCCAAACATAGGGTAATAGTATTGTACATCTACTTGATGTGATATAATGAACCCAATTAAAATGATGTTCACTAATACTATGTAACGGCATGGAAAATTGCTTCTGATCTATTCTTAAAAGAAAAAATGAGATATAAATGATATGATTATAACTGTATAATAAAAACTATGGCAGAGAATAAGAAAAAATTGGAAAGAAATACATTAAATGTAATTGTGCATGAGTGACTTTAAATCTTTTTACAGCTACTTTTGTATGATTTTCAAATTATATTTAATAAGGATACATTACTTAAACTAAACAAAACACATCAATAATAATCAGCCAAGAGTGTTGGGTTAAATGTTTTCCAAAGCCCTTCGGTTCTAAAGTCCAACTGCACTTATGAAGATTAGAGATATAATAGATTTGTGAAAGCCCTTTCAAATGTATATAGTACTGCACGATTATATTGTTATTTACTTGGCAACAGGCAAGAACTAACACAAATCCACTAATAAAGGAGCCAGATGAGAAAGAGGCCGAGTACACAATCCTCACTCACCATTAGAGCTCTTTTTGGCCAGAATATTCTTGATGCAACCTTTGGAAGAATGGATTTTACACAGCTTTCTGACATGCAGTCCTCTCTGCCCTTTGTACTGACATAATTGTCAAGCAGATTTTATTGCATTCTCAAGTGAAGGGCAGAACAGATGGCCAGAGCCCAGCTTGGGGACTTGTGTCTACTTAGAGTATCACTGATGCTTTGCAGGGAAAGGGAAGATGGGTATGACTGTCCCGGGAAGAAATGGAGACAGATCGGAAGACTAAAAATGAAAAGGAATGGCCTAAAGAAAACCCCAAGGAAGCCAATTTGTACATCCTAAGGCTAAAGTGAACGTGAACACAATGAGGAATAAGCCCAGGAAAGTAGGTTTCTAACCTAAATACTAGGTTACTTGTTACAATCTGTGCCAGAACAGGATCACTGCTAGGGTGCTATGGTTTGAATAAGTATTTCCCAGGTGCACATGTGTTAAAGACTTGGTTGCCAGCCTGTGGTGCTATTGGGAGGTGGTAGAACCTTTAAGATGTGGGGCCTGGTGGGAGGAAGTTAAGTCATTGGGGGCATGCCCCAGAAGGGAATATAAGGATGCCAGCCTTTCTTTCTTTCTCTCTTTTACTACTTGGCTGTCATGAGATTTCTCCACCATGTGCTCCTGCTATGATATACTACCTCACCACAGGCCCAAAGGCAGCTGGGAAAAACTGACCACATACTGAAACCTCCAAAATTGTCAGCCAAAATAAACCTTTCCTCTTTTTAAGTTGGTTATCTCAGGTATTTTGGCATAGTAATAGAAAACTGAATAACCTGTGTGTTATTTTATTCAAAGTTTATCATTTCATCCCTATCCAAAGAAAGCTGGAGAAGTGGTCAAAACAGGTTGAAGTAATACAAAACTAGAAGCTGGAATGAAATTCAGGAGCTGTAGGTTTGACCCTTGGCCCTGCAATACATAAACTTTGGACTGGTCACATTACCTCTTTGAGCTTTCATTTATTCATATATAAAATGGGGTTATTTTGGAGGAGTATTTTAAAAGATCAAATGATATAAGATGAGGTTCCTGGTACCTAGTTGGCCCTGAGAGGTCATCTCAGCTTGGCATGCAGGCAACCTTGAAAACAAATTCAAGTACATGGTTCCAAATGCTGAGCACAAAATTGGTCAGTACCAAGTAAAATCAAACAGTGAATCAAAAATGAATTAAAATACATTTTCTATCTGCCCTATCTATTTGTATTTGCTTTTGTTCAAGCCTTATACTCTAGTGTGCATCACTTGACAACACAAGGAAAATGTAAGAGCTCAAGTGGTCAAAGTGGCCAGTTTTACCCAGTTAGGTCTGCGTCATTGTCATGACCCCTGGGGACTCACAGGCAAGCAGTAAAATCACAAGATTTGCTAAGTCAAGGAGCCTTAAAAATATGGAGTCCAAGAATGAGAGTGAGGTTCAGAAAGGTGAAGTGAATTGCTCAGAATTGCACAGGGTTGGTGTTCAAATTTATGTTCCGCATTCCCGGTTTCACATATTTTCAACACATATATTTTGATGATACATAAATACTTTCCTAGCTTGAGAAATAAGATATGACTGCAACAGACCTAGAGATTTGAGAGCAAACACATATAGAACATGAAGGGTAAGAGGGTCCTGGCATAGTGGGAGGTCACAATATGTATAGGAAAGTATCAGAGAAAGGCAGGGAATGATGCTAATACTGACACCCCACACTTACAAATCAGGTTTAAAAGCCTAGTATACTTTCAACCCCATTTAATCTTTATAGCTCTAACCTTTTTTGATCAGGCAGGACAGATTTCTGTAGAAGAGGAGGGGAGTTAAATGGTTTGCCTAAAGTCTTACAGCTCATCATTGGTAAAAGTGAGACCAGTGGTCATCTGTCCCAACAGGACAAAAGAGAATTTATTACAAGGCTCTTTTTGACCTACTCCTTTGGGAAAACTTTTGAATGTTGGTAAATCATGTGTGCAGTTCTAGTCTCCGCTTACTTCTGGACCTCTTTGTGCTCCATCACTTTTAGGAGCTACAAAACCATGTCATGACATTGAGTCCTAGTCAGTAATTCAGGACCTTCTCATAGCGTGTTACTATAGCCCAAAGATATCAGGGTGTAATGTTCATTTTCCCAGAACTTAAAGCCACTGGATGTTTTTTAAGATAAATACAAGCCCAGCATGGTGGTGCATAACTATAATCCCAGTACTTGGGAGGCTGAGACAGAAGGATCAAAGGTTCAAGGCCATCCTCAGCAATTTAGCAAGACCCTCAGCAATTGAGTAAAACCTTGTTTCAAAGTTAAAAAAAAAAGATTTTTTGTGGTACTGGGGATTGAACCCAGGGGCATTCTACCTCCGAGCTATACCCCCAGCCCCATTTTTATTCTTTATTTTGAAACAGGGTCCACTAGGTTGCAGAGGGCCTCACTAAGTAGCTGAGGCTGGCCGTGAACCTGCGATCCTCTTTTAAAAAGGGCTGGGGGTGGAACTTAGAGGTAGAATAATACTGCTGTGTTTAGCCCCAGTACAAAGAAGAAGAAGACAGAGGAGGAGGAGGAGAAGGAGGAGGAGGAGGAGGAGGAGGAGAAGGGGAAGGGGAAGGAGAAGGGGAAGGGGAAGAGGAAGAAGAAGAAGAAGAAGAAGAAGAAGAAGAAGAAGAAGAAGAGGAAGAAGAGGAAGAAGAGGAAGAGGAAGAAGAGGAAGAAGAGGAAGAAGAGGAAGAAGAAGAAGACAGGCAACCATAGAACAAACTGGTTTGAGGACTGGAGGACTCATAGGGGGCTAGGAGACAGAGTACAAAAGAACCGGGGAAGTCAACCAGACTTTATCAACTCCACCAGCCATCCCCCTGTGGACAGCATGGAGACACTAGCCACTTCCCCCCTTCACAGTTTTAACTAAAAAGGAGCACTAGAGAGGTGAATTAACATTTTAAAAGAATGTAAAAACTCAGAGCTGTTCTAATGATGATTAATGGAGAGCTGTAAGGGGGCCATGACCTGCTAGTGTCATTAAATGGATTGGCAGGTTTCTGAGCATTAATTATAAATAGCCACAGGAGTTCTCCTGCTTAACAGAATCAAGATAAATCCAAGTCTCTGAGAGAAGAGGCAAGGAAAGCAAACTGGGGGAAAAGTTTGCATGTGAGTCTCTGCCTGTGTGTTGTGGGGAGCAAGACAGCGTGACAGCGGAGGAAAGGAGATAAATGATAAATTAGACCCTGCCAGTCAATCACATTTTCTAAATGTTTTATGTCCCAAAAGCTATAAAAGCAATATTCCTCTCTGCCCTTATTGGAACCATTTCTGTACAGCAATCACATCAGTTTCCTCGGGGATTTCAACTGAAATGTGCTTTGCCTTTTCTTTTTTATATTTACTCTCTAGCCTGCAACCAAGGAAGGGGCAGAGCCCGCATACGAATGGGCAGGAGAGAGACCCAGTGCCCAGGTGCAAGGTAGGGTGCAGGAGTGACCAGGCTGGCAGGAGCCCATGGAAAGGGGACACATGGCAGGAGTCCCAGCTCCTTCTACCACTGCATCAAAGTAAACAACAGCAGAAGTGCTCTTGATTCCCAGCACAGATGTTGTCCTGGAGCTTCAAAGGTCCAGCACCTAACACAGTAGCTCTGAGTGCTCACCAAACTTTGCTGACTCCGGAGACCATAAGCACCAAGAAGGCAAGGACTGATTTTTGTTATTTAATTCTCTGTTGCATCCCCAGAAATTGGAACATTGCCTAGCATGTTATGAGCACCCTGCAAATATTTTTTGAATGAGGAGTGGATAGATGGGTTAATCCATTACTAAGAATGCATGCAGGACACATTTCAGAAGCTGAGATACCTGGGTTCTGCAGAGCCTCTAGGTAGATGGACATTTGGGTGATGAATACAACTTTACCAAAGCTCTGTTTCCTCTAAGTCCTTGGATGGCCCTGAAATGGTAGGATACAGCTGTTCTCTTAGCTTGCTCTTTGAAAATGCACTCAGATTCCCTGCCTTTCAAAGCTGGAGGGCCACTTTCCCAAGAGAATCCAGACAGGTGGAGGGACTGGTACAAACCTTCTCAACTAAGTAGTTAAAGGGTCAACATGGGATCCCTTCCAGGCTTTTCTCCATTATGCACCTGCATCTGTCCTTCCTCTTGACTTCTCAACAGGTGGGCCAAGCAATCTCAGTCTGTGACTGTGGCCTGGTGTCAAGTAAAAGGTTGGGGACCAGGGATGGGTGGATCTCCCTGGAAGACCCTCCACAGGTGACAAGATTCCTTTGGTTCTCAGCTATTGCCTATGATGAAGAAGAGATAAAGAAGGAGGGTGGGGCAGGAGACAAAGAGAGTAAGAGGTCAGGGAGAAGGAATGGCAGCAAGGAACTCCAAGCCAGCTCTGGAATCATGGATACTCCCGGACCACGTTGTGTTTTTGCGTGTTGTTCTTCTCAAGTCTTTCTTCTGCAAGTCATTATTTCAGCTGATTGGAAAATGGTGTTGAAAGACCTGCTTCTCTGGTACAATTTTCTTCATATCCTATTAGTTGCAATACAATTACAGAGAATACATCAATTCCTGGCCTGCCTGCTGCTGCTGCCAGAGCCGCCTATTAAAAAGCGGCCTTATTAATGGAATTGTACATCTAGGATTAATCGGCTTGCGTTGGCCATTTACATTTCTCATTCCACAAGCACTTTTGTTTGCTTAATAGGCTGAAGAAGGTAGGAAATGACACAACAAAGCCTCTCCCAATTGCCACGCGTATCACTGGTGGATTTAATATCCCCTTCCTTCTTTCATCCTGAAGTGCTGCACGGGGATAAGATCTGGCACATGCCACTGGGGAGAAGTGAAGCAGCAGCTCAACGGTGATTGGTGGGAAGGAGGGAAGGAAGGAGGGGCTGAGAGAGAGGCGTGGACCAAGGGACGGTCTTGGTGCTTCTGAGAAGGAGCACAGGCCCCTGCTCTCTGCTTACTGTGAGAGCTGCAGCTCCTGGGGGCAAAGGCCCAGGAAAGCAGGATCCCCATGGTGGTCAGGGGAGAAGAGACAGGGGCTGCTCTGCATGAATGAAAGGGACCTGATCTCCCTTTAGCTATGAGTAGCTTCTGTGGGCTAGCCTTTCTCCAGGCTGAGCTGGTGATCCTGGAGGGACTTCCCGACATCTGCCCATGGGTTGGTAAATCCCGAGTCGCTCAACTACTAGGCCAAGTGAAGCACAAGTTGACATGAAGGGGACCGCATGTGGGAGGTGAGGGAATCACACAGGTCCATTCGCCTTTCTTTGTTTTCCCTTTGGCATGGATACCTGAGAACTGATAGTGTGGGGGCTCTCATCAGAATTTTAAGAAGGAAAATTAAGAACATGCCAGCAAGGTCCTGAGCTCCCTGGATTTCAGGAGACTGGCTGACGGGGGCCTTCTCTGCAGCAGTAGTCTGCCTAGGAAAGAGTGTTCTACACAGAGGGAGACCCCAACCCATCTGAGAAGGCCCAGAACATGACAATTAATCCTTGGTTGCAGGGGAGTGGTGTTGAAAGTAGAGTGGAAGGGAGGTGAGGGTGCTCCAGGTTCTTCCTCCTCCACATCCATGCCTCTACTTACCACCCTTCATTAAAGAGGATGGAGCCCATCGTAGTCTGCAGGGAGTTCCCTGGGATATTAGAGAGGTGTAGACACCCCAGGAAGAGTCACTCAAAAATAAGAGACTTTGGCTTCTTCCTCAAATCCTGATCTCTAGAGAACTCAGTTTTCCAGACTTCCAGAGCAGAATGGGGCTTGGAAGAAGGAAGACGTGTAGGTTCTGCCACTGGGTGGAGCATCATCATTAAGGGAACAAGTGTCCTTTCTGGTGAGGGACAGGAAGCGGAATCCCTGTCCCCGGGCAGGAGCCAGGCACCCACCTTCCCATCAGCATTCCCTGCCTTCTTTTCAACCTGCTCCAAAAAGTGATGCTTATTAAAGTGTGCCCTTCAGTAGATGATGCCTTATTGAATTTGCTTCTCCCTCTTCCCCCCGCCCCCCAGCTCTGAGCCAGCGAGGTCTATGCAGGTCAGAAATGACAGACAGCTGAGGCCTGTGAAGCTGGAGCCCCTCCCCAGTGAGGGGCCCTGTGGTTACACAGAGGGCTCCGGCCCCTGGGTTGATGTCACAGCGGCTGCAGAGTCAGTGTATGTGGAAATGTGCTGTAATACAGTATGACTTTTTGCTTTAATGGAATTTTCCTGGACCAGTAGGGAAAAAAAAAAGAGACTCCATTAACCACACTACAAAGGCCTCTACTTATTAGTATTTTAGAACAGTGGCAAAACATTTCTTGAATCTAATTATTGCTGACAAATATGAAAATTGAAATCAAAGTTAAATTTTCAGCTACCGTGCCTCATATGCTAGCTTTCTCTGACTTCAGCTACTGCATCAACACATTTATGCTTCCAATAGTTTCAGCAGAAGATTGGTTATTTTCCCTCTGCTCTAATACCGCCCTCTCTCCTCCCCCAGGGCTCCCGGCTCCCTCCCCAGCTTGGACCCTATATATTTTGAAGCATTAAATCTGACATATTCATCTTGGTGGCTGGAACTAGGTAACTAACTTTATGTTTACCTGTCACGGATGCAGAAATGAGCTGAGCGGGGTGCTGAGGAAGCTACCTCTGTGTCCCTACCCTCTCCTCCTGCCCCCAATCCTAGCCTTCTGTTCTTCAGATAAAAGTCATTTGACTGATTTCAAATTCCTCGTGATATCAGGACAGAAAAAAAAGGACTTGTCAACACCTTTCTTTCTTTTCCCCTATTAAGCATACTGTAAAAATCAATCCCTTCTGTCACTTCACTCTGCTTGCGAGAATGTTTAATGGATGTCAAGGGAGCTAATGATCGCTGGTAGAAAATTCATTTTAGATTTGCTATTTATAAAGTACTCAGTACTCAGGTGGGAAATTAACATGAGGCAAGGAGTCGGGTGGGGTGGGGGAGGCTGGCGGTATAGAGCGAGGCCCTGGCAATTGCCTTGTGGGAATGGCACCCAAGGCATTCTGGGGACAGAGGGCACACGTCACAGAGAGGCCACGAGGGACAGTGTGAGAGCATAGGCTTGGGAAACCTACGGGCCTGGGTAAGTTGACCTTTCTGAACCAAAATTTTCTCAGCAATAAAATGAGATCTCCAACACCTACCTTACAAGGTTGTGCAAAGGATTAAATAAAATATCACACATAAAACATTTACCAGCGCCTGACACATAGTTCTAGCACATGTGTAATAAATATTAAATGTCTTTTCCCATAGCTCCATGTGGCTGAGATCAGGTGGCTCCGCACTGGCACGCTCAGGATCTCAGCAGGATCCAGCCATGGGGTCACCACACACAAGCCAGGTCCATGTAAGGACCCTGAGCACTGCCTGCTACCTACTGCTTTCAGGGATGTTTTGGTCAGCTTTTCCATTGCTAGGACCAAAATACCTGACAAGCACAACTTAGAGGAAGACTGGTTTATTGGGGTTCATGGTTTCAGAGGTTCCAGAGGTTTGAGCCAATAGTCCGCCAACTCCAAGGCAGACATCATGGCGGTATGGCATGGTAGAGGAAAGTTGAGCCCATCTCAGTCGTGGCCAGAGCAGAGAGAGTGACCTGAAGTAATCAGGGGCAGATATGGCCCCCAAGGCCACATCCTCAGTGATATACCTGAGCCACACACCACTTGCCTAAATTACCACCCAGCAAATCTATTTAAATTATTAATCCCTCCATGGATCCATCCACTAATGAGGTCAGAGTTCTGATTCAATTGTATCACCTCTGAATATCACTGCTTTGGGGACACACCTTCCACACTCAAGTCACATGGGGCCATTCCAAACCCAAACCGTAACAAGGTAACTGGATCAGCTGCTGGTTCTCAAACATGAGGGTGCATCAAAGGCACCCAGAGGGCTTCTTAATACACAGAGTACACAAAGTATACCCCCAGCATGATGGCTCATGCCTCTAATCCCAGTACTTGGGAGATTGAGACAGGAGGATTGCAGGTTCAAGGCCAGTCTCAGCAACTTAGCAAGACCTTCAGCAACTTAGTGAGATCCTGTTTCAAAATAAAAAATGAAAAGGGCTGAGGGTGTAGCCTGGAGGTAGAACTTCCCTGGGTTCAGTCCACAGGAAAAAAATTAAAAATAATAAAAGAAATATACAGATTGGATAAACTGTGAATGCCTCCGCATTTCAGAGCAGTAGGGCTGCAGAAGGACCTAGAATGTGCATTATGAAGTTTTCAAGTGGTGCTGATACTCCTGGCCAGGGGGCCACACTTTGGAAACCATAGAGATGCACATGCAAACCGAACTGTTCCCCTAAAATACTGGCAAATGCGACCATGTCCCAGCCTGTGTCATTCTCCACCTAATACCTCCCAGGAGAAACAAGACTTGCCCAGTCCTGACCTCAATCCAGGAGAGGAATCAGAATTTCGAAGCAAATCACTGAAAGTAAATTAATTCCCTTCTAAATTTGCTGAGGTTAATTTTCTTTTTTTTTAATATGTTTTTATTGGTGCATTGTAGTCTCACATCACAATGAGTATCAGTTTGGTGTTAACATACATGCACACAGCTCTTGGTGTCCCTCCCCCCCGCCTCCCCCCCACATGTAGTACTGAGAATGATATTGGTATTATCTCATATGTACACATTGTTTATGATAGTGAACCCTCAGTGGTGCAAGGGAAGGGGTACAAGGGAAGGGGAAGGGCAAGAAAGAACTGAGGTTAATTTTCTGGTTTGCTTCAATATGTAGCCGAGCTTCACTTTCCCCCTCCTGCTAGTTTGTTCTTGTAGTGCTGAGATGGGTCAACTTTGTGCCCCAGGTTCTCTCAATCTCACATGGAACTCCAAGGCCCAGAGCTCTGGGTACCTCACACCCTTCTGCTGGTTTCTCTTTTTCCTGGGCTTCCCTTGGATGCTTCTCTGTTATATTTGGATTAACTGCAAATCTCCTTTGATTACTCACTCTCTGTTGAAACAGACAACCTGTTGCCACGTGTTTGATTACTGAAACCCAGGGGAGACCCTATTTGTAATGCAGCCAGTTACAGTACACTCAGCATTACACACACAGCCACTGAGCTGCTAATTCATTGTCTAAGAAGTTGCTTTTCAGTTTCTGATTTTTCAATAATAGGCTCCTCACGAAGCTCTTAAGCTTCTGAAATAAGCTGAAAACTGCCTTTCCAGTCATTTACATAAACACAAGTGGATCAGGAGAACTGGAAAGAAAAGGTATAGTTTTTAGATGTTATTCCTGGGACTCTGGAAGCCTGGGTGGATAAGAATGTCAAGGCAGCAAGGTCTAGAAAAGCGCCATGGGACGTAGGGAAATTCGCAGAATACCTGGTACCAAAGAGAATGATAAATCCTGAAATTTCTCCTGACGCCAGCTGCCGGGTTGCTGAGGCACCAGCAAATTGTTCTGTGGGCAAGCCGCTCTCTCAGCTGCCTCTTGTTAGGAAGCTTGTCATTCATTCTCCTGCCATGGCACCCAATCCCACCTTGAGGAGGCCTCCTGTCACCTGGGGTGGCTGCGGGAAACCTGCCTGGGAACCAGGCTCCAAGAAGTGTGCTTCATGTTTCTATTGAGGGGGATTCAGGGCCTGGTCCACAAGAGGTACAATAGGTATTTAATTATTTGGAGTGAGGAGAGGAACTTTCTATTTAGTTATTTGGAGTGAGGAGAGGAACTTTCTAGTATGTGGGCTACTTTCAACCACTGTCTTTTTTTTGTGTGTGTACTGGGGATTGAACCCAGGAACATTCTACCTCTCAGCTACACCCTCAGCTCTTTTTAATTTTTATGTTGAAACAGAGTCTTGCTAAATTGCTGAGGGTCTTGCTAAGTTGCTGAGGCTGGCATTGAACCTGTGATCCTTGTGTCTCAGCCTCCCAAGAGCTGCAATTACAGGCACATGCCACCACACCCAGACCACCATCTTATTTCTATGTTCTCTTTTTGTGTCTCTCTTTGTCTCCCTCCCTTTTTCTTTATCTATTTCTCACTCTTTTTGCAAATATAAATCTTACAAATAATACAATGAGTCAGATATAATAGCAGCCATTATTTTTCTTTCCTGCCCAATCATATATATCTCCTTTAAAAAGTCAATATATAGGCTATTAAAATGCACTTTTATCTTTTAGACACCAATTCTGATCAGTCTATTTTCCTTATGCACCTAAATAGTGGTAGGCAGAGGTAGGATGCCAGATTTTTAAAAATCCAAAAAACAAAATACTCAAGATGCCCAATTAAATTTGAATTAAAAAAATCAACACATAATTTTCAGTACAAGTATATACTCTGTAAAATAAAAAAATATACATATTGTTTATCTGGAATTTAAATTAATCAAGCCTCCTGGATTTTTATTAGCTAAATCTGGCTACCCTAGCAAATTAGAATGCATTTACTTACATAACTTACATACTAATATCACTTAATACCACCAAGCTTTCTTCATCCCAGTGGTTTGGTGCTTTCTTTCTGAGGTGGATATATTTGAGTGAAACTGAAACCCCTCTTACTATGGCTTAGATATGGTTTGAGTGTGTCCCCCCAAAATTGATGTGTTAGCGGGGCATGGTGGTGCATGCTCAGCTGCTTGTTGGCTGAGTCAGAAGGATCGCAAGTTCCAGGCCAGCCTGGGCAACTTAGTGGGACCCTGTCTCAAAATAAAAAGTTTGAATTGCTGGAGATTTTGCTTAGGCATAGAGTGTCCCTGAGTTCAGGCCCCAGTACTACACACAAAACAGTTGATGTGCTAGAAGCTTGGTCCTCAGCATAGCAATGCTGACAAGTGGAGAGGCCTTCAAGAGATGAGCCTGGGGGAACAGGTCAGGTCACGAGAATGCTGCCCTCAGAAAGGATTCATGCTGGACTCAGAGAGTGAGTTAGCTCTCACAAGAGTGGGTTGTTATGAGAGTGGGAGCCTGGCCCAGATATCCCTCTGGCTTCCATTCTCACCACGTTATCTCTCCCTTTCACATGATTACCCACTGTGATGTGATCCGACATGATATGATTCAGCCCAGGGGCCTCTCACCAGAAGCTGACTTGATGGGGGCTCCCGATCTTAGATTTTCACCCCCAAATTGTAAGCTAAATAAATTTCTTTTGTTTATAAATTCTCCAGTCTTGGGTATTTTATTACAGCAACAGAAAATAGAATAATACATCTCCGATAAGGGAGGGTCCATGACTTTGGCTTCATCTTAAGCCTCAGTACCCAGCACAATGAGAGTGTCCTCCATTTGTGCTCCACAACTCCTTTAAGTCAGTGGCTCTCAAAACTTAGTGTGAATCACCTAAGGGGCTCTTTTATACTTTCGTGTGTGTGTGGTACTGGGAACTGAACCCAGGGGCATTCTGCCTCCGAGCTACATCCCCAGCCCTATTTTATTTTATCTTATTTTTTATTTTGAAACAGGGTCTCACTAGGTTGATGAGAGTATCACTACTTGCTGAGGCTGTCTTCCAACCTGTAATCCTCCTGTCTCAGCCTCCCAAGTACTGAGATTACAGGTGTGCACCACCATGCCCAGCTCCTAAGTGGCTTCTTGAAACACAGACTGCCTGTCCCATACTTTCTGCTTCAGAGACCACACATTTGGAGATCCACTGTCTAACAACATTATGAGTTACAGAGCTTTCCATATTTTCCTAGGACAGAAAAGAAATAGGCATTCCCATGATGACTAAGTATCAAAATGGCAGGCTAGAGTAAGTTTTAAAGAACTTTTGTCCTTTTAAGCCTTTTAAATTCTTCCCTGGCCATATGTTTTCCATCACCCTCAACATTAAAATGGGCACATGAAGTGGTCTACCATGCCAACCCTGCAGGAAGAAAACTCACGGCAGAAAGCCATATGCACGAGGGCACCGGGCTATGGAGGGCATCGGTCCAGTTTTCAGTGGGACTAAAAGTACCGAGGAGAGTGCTAGAGACAGAGCAAGAGACAGAGGCTGAGGCAAGATAGGGATAGGCCTGCTGCCCAAAGAGGAAGTCAAGAGGGATGACTGATAAGAAGCTGTTATGGTTTGAATCTTAAATGTCCCCCAAAGGCTCATGTGTTGAAGGCTTGGTCCCCAGCTGGTGGCACAGTTGGAAACTTTAGGAAGTAGGGCCTAGTTAGAGAAAGTGGGCCACTGGGGGCATTTCCTTAAAGGTATATCTGTCCCCACTCCTCCTTCTCATGCACTCTCTCTGCGTCCCGGCTGCCATGCATTGCACAGCTCTGCTAGACCATGTGCTTCCCAAAAGCAATGGGGCCAAGTGTCCACTATCTGAAGCTTCTGAAACTCAGACAAAATAAATTTTTGTTCCTGTAAGTTGATTTTCTCAGGTATTTTTTCACAGCAATAAAAAGCTGACTCACATAGAGGTTCAGGCACTAATGCCTGTTCTGTTCAGTAAGCCTCATGTAATGTTGGCTTTTCATTTTCCAATATGAATTGAGTAGCGGGCATGGTGGCACACACTTGTAATCCCAGTACTTGGGAGGCTGAGACAGGAGGATCACAGATTCAAGGCCAGCCTCAGCAACTTAGTGAAGTAAAAAAAAAAAAAACTCAATTCCTACAGTTAGAGTTAATGATAGGACTGGCTTGAAAAAAGTCTATTGTGATTGATGTGGGTATCAAGAAATATGTTTTAGAGGGGCGTGCTCTATAAACTGTTAGGGTAAGAATTTATTTTGTGTGATTTCTTAGAACATTAATGCAAGAAATGAATAGGCAATGAGTTCTGAACATGTTTGCGAGATGGTCCCAAGTGGCAAGACCATAATTAGAAAGACATATAGAGAAAGAAGGTGGGGATAAATCATATTATACAAGCAAATAATGCTTTATTTATTTATTTATTTTCTTTCTTGTAAAGTGAACACAGGTGGACTAGGTATACTTGGACTTGTGCACATGCGCATGCAGACACCGAGTGTTTTCCCTGCATTGCTCCGGGAAGTAAAAGTCATCAAATGGTAATTCCTTCAACTTCCTGCCACCACACTTGAAAATGTATTTGTATCCATACTGGGCCCCAAACAATTAATTGTCTCTTTTTCTTTTCATTGTTCTTTATTACAGAAAAACGTGCATGCTGTACCACTTATTATTTTCACCATTTTTAAGTGTACAACTCAGTGGCATTGAGAATATTTATAATGTATACTCATCACCTTCATTCATTTCCAGAACTTTCTCCTCATCCCAAACAGAAAGTCTGTCTGCATTAAACAATAAATTCCTACTCCCCTCCTCCCCCCAGCCCCTGGTAACTTCTCTCTGAATGTTCCTATTCTAGATACTTTTTGTAACTAGAATCATATGGTGTTTGTCCTTTTCTGTCTAGCTTATTTCACTTAGCATAATGTTTTGGGTTCACCCATGTTGTAACACATGTCAGAGTTCCCTTCCTCTTTAAGACCAAATTATATTCCATTTTATGCATACGTACCATATTTTGTTTATCCATTCATCAACTGATAGACACTTGGGGGGTTTTCTACCTTTCGGCTATTGTGGATAATGTTGTTACGAACACTGGTGTACAAAGTACCTGTTTGAGACTCTGCTTTCAATTCTCTTGGGTATATATACCCAAGAGTGGAATTGCTGCATCATATGGAAATTCTATTTTTAACTTATCGAGGAACTGCAATAATGTTTTTATAGTCATGACTCTATTTTACATTTCCACTAGCAATACACAGGGGTTCCAATTTATCTAAGTGTTTTTTTTTTTTTTTGCGGTACTAGGGATTGAACCCAGGGGCATTCTACCTCTGAGCTACACCCCCAGCCCTATTTTTTTTTATGCTTTATTTTGAAACTGGGTCTCACGAAGTTACGGAGGGCCTCACTAAGTAGCTGAGACTGGCCTCCAGTCTCCGCCTCCCAAGTACTGGGATTACAAGCCTGCGCCACCATGCCCAGCTTATCTAAGTGTCTTTGAAGACACATTTTCTTTTTTTTTTTTTTTGGTTCTGGGAAGTGAATCCAGGGGCATTCTACCTCTGAGCTGCACCCCAACCCTTTTTATTTTTTAATTATGAAAGAGGGTCTCACCAGGTTCAAGGGTTGCTGAGGTTGTCCTCAAACCTGGGATCCTTCTTTCTCAGCCTTCCAAGTACTGGGATTACAGGTGTGTGCCACCACGCCCAGCCTATTTTTTTCTTTAATAATAGACATCCTAATGGGCGTGAAGTAGTCCTCACTTTGGTTTTGTGTTTCCATAATGCTTAGTGATGTTGAAAAACCATGGTTAGATGCCACCAAGAGTGCGACACTGCCTGAACCACTTGTGCATCTTATGGGCCTGAGGGACTCTTCCATAATTATTAAGGGGAATACTGGCCCTCTTTACATTCAACCAACACACAAGAGGCATCAATATTCATCTTCTCCTTTCTATAGTGACGACCCCTGGATTCGTCTGGGTATATGGTCATCCAAAGTGGTTAAGGCATTCCTTATACTACCTTGTATTTAGATGTGGCAATGAGACTAAGTTCTGCCAAGGGAATGTGAGCAGGGCTGCCATGGGAAGAGTCAGGACACCTGTGCATTCTGTCCCTTCTCCTTCATCTCTCCCCTCGTCTCATACTTGGTACACACATGCCGCCATCTTAGACGATGGAATCAAAGCCTCGCACAGCAGATCCAAATGACAGAAAGGCCTGGGGCCCGAGTTTCAGGAATACCACACCAGCCTTAAACAGAGAAGGTGGAGTGTTTTTGCAACCAGAGAAACCATCTTCTACCTTCTTTAAGCCATTGCTATTGTATAAGAGCTGAATCCAATCATGATGGGTACTCTCAAACACATTTCTCCTTCCTTATTTGAACTAATAATGCAATCAGCCCTTGTCCTCTCGTCAAAGGCTCCTTCCTTCACCTCAGATCTACTGAGCACTCACTTGACACCCACTGAGGTGTCTCCTAAATCTTCCCCATCCTGCCTCCCCTTTACTGCCATTGCCCATCAGCATCCCATCAAGTCTTTCCCACCATCGGCAAGCATTAATAAAATCCACCCAAACTGGAATCTCCCTGCTTGCTTTCTTTTTTATTTTTACAGAAAATCATTTAAATAATTACCCACCTTTTCTGACTCTACTTCTTTATTCTACTTCTACCTCTCACCCTATGGTTCCTGTATGGAGCTGTTCTTCCCAAAGGGATAGAAGATATTCACTCGTGTGACTATGCATCCCTCCTCCCCTCACCCCATCTCCCCAAAACTACACAAATGCACTCAGCCTGACAGATCTGGCTTGGAATCCTGACTCCTACCATGCTGTTTTGCCTCTATATTTCAGCACATGCAATTTCCTCTACTTATAACCCTCATCTCCTCTCACCTGGTTGAATCTACTCACCTCTGTCTCTCAGTTTAACATCTCTTCCTGACAGGAGAGTTCTCTGTCCTGAAAAATCTCCTAAATGCTGCCATAGCCAATCTGACTTGCTTTATCTAGTGCTTATCACATCGTATTGAATCGTCTATTTCACTGAGTATAAGAACCACGCCTGCCTTGCTGTTCATGCCAAGTACACAGTAGGGTCTAAAAAAACAGTTCTGGAATGGATGAAATCTAAATGCAAGTAGGAACTTGGCCTTATCCCTGGATATATTATGTTGCTTTTATTTCATTGTCAGTCTTGACGATGTGGAGATGCCATGCCTATATCATTCGGAGATGACACAAAAGCTGATGATGGTGACAGCTCATCAAGATCCAAAAATAATCCCCATGGATTGAAATGGTGGACCCAAAGCTGCAGTAAAATTCAAATATTTAGAGGAGACATGTGAAGGAAATCAACTGTAAGGAAGAATGAGGGAGGTATTGTGTATTAGCTTATTTTATGAGAGGAATGAGAAAAAGCTCAATATGAGCCAGTAATGTAATAGGAGAGATAGAGAAAAAAAGAGAGAGAAGGAGGAGGAAGAAGAGGAGGAGGAGAAACTAATACAAATATTAACTAGACCTGTATAACAATGAAGTCCAAAATTTTCACGTACTAGTTCACTCCCTGATTTACCGATCAGGTTACACCAGGAAGAGTCTGCTGTGGTAATAACTTTTGAGTTGATCATTATCAATCTGGACTTGTTCAGAAGATAATGATCAGGATGATTAGTGGTTTGGAAACAAATGCCATATGATGATCACAAGATAAGATAAATAGGATCCGTGATAGTCATCTCTTAGAAAGTGGATCACACAATCTTACTTGTATTCTGATAGCTTTAAAAGACAGAAGTTGTCAGACCTGGTGATGGTGGTGCATACGTGCAATCCCAGTACTTGGGAACCTGAAACAGGAGGATTGCAGATTTGAGGCCAGACTCAGCAACTTCACAAGGCCCTTAGCAACTTAGCAATACCCTGTTTCAAAATAAAAATGAAAAGGTCTGGGAGAGGGGTCTAGCTCAGGGATAGAATGTCCCAGGTTTCAATCCTCAGTTCCACAAACAACAACAATAATAACAAAACAAAACAAATAAACAACAACAAAACAAACATAAGTTAAGGAGAGGCAAATTTTTGCTCCACATAGATTCATTAGGATTTTACTTAGCTGCAAGTAAAAGAGAACAAATTAAATGGGAACTTTTTTGCAAGTGATGACAAGTGGAAATATGCACTCCAGAGGTGGTACAACTGCTGTCCCCTTGAACCTGGGCTCCCACCATCAGATTGAGCCATATGAAATTGCCCATACTGAATTATTTTTAATTTACCAAAATCACAAGTCCATTTGGTTTAACCTAAAAGCTTCCTTCTCTTCCATCCTTGGCATGTGTTATTGCTCTTCCTGTTTGCATAGTAGCTCCTGAACTTTCAGACAAAGTTCCAATCCCCCAGTCAAGAAGGGGAAATGATAAGGGTCAAAAGCATGGGTCATTTGAGTCCAACCTCTAAAACCCCACCCAGTAATCTTGTGCTTACACTCTTTTGGCCTTAACTGCATTATCTAACCATAGCCATCAATAAGGACTCTGGGAAGTAAATATTTTAAATGGGTGCATTGCTACCCTGTAAAAATTTAAGAATACTGTTTGTAAAGAGAGAGGATAGAATTGATAAAGGAGGAAGCGACAAAGTGCCCACCAGAATAGTGAAGTGTTTTCTCACAGTGTTTATCAATTATGAAAAAGGGTGTTAACATCAGTTACTTTCAGCTGCACCTGCACGATAGAATCACCTATGGTTCTTTCAAAATAGAGGTGATGCTGTCCTACAGGAACCTACTCAATGAGAATTTTTGAGTCTGACCTCGGCATCTGCTTATAGCCATCTCCAAAAGTGACTCTGATAGACAGTTAGGACTGGGAACTACAACTCTGAGAATCTGGCCATGGAAGTTCTTGGATTGCTGGTCAGGAGTTAGTGAACATCATTCCAATGGGATTGTTGCCTTGGGAAGGGAAACTGGGCACGTGAAATTCCAAGGCATCTCACAGCTCTAGGAGTCTGTCAGAAAAACCTTTGGATTTTATGATTAAATTATTTTGATCTTGAACAAGGTTTTAAAAGTGTGAGAAAGTAATGAAAAATGGTGATAAGGCATTTAGATCCTTCTGTCAAAAGTTTTCAGGGAAAAGGAAGACGAAATATAGAATAATTAGTCAATCTGTAATTCTTTTCAGAATTAGCAAAGCGGTTCATCAAACTAGGGATGCTCATGCATCACTAATTGCATCAAGGAAAAAAAAACTTTCAATCAATCTTTCCCATGTCTGGATCAAGTTTCACCTGTTCAAGAGGACAGTTAGATAGCCCCACAGAAAGTGGAAGAAGGGGAAAGAGAGTAGATTTGAAGGAGCAAAAATGAAACACTTGATCCAATAAAAAAAATCCATCCCGGTCACTTTCATCTTTCCTTAGATTCAAACTTCCCGTCTTCCTGTTGCTCCCTCTGATGCCAGCACTCACCCAGATGTAAAACACGCTGGCCTTCTCTTTCTCTCCCTCTTCCCTTCTTCCTTCTGTCCCTAAAGAGAATGAAACTTTGTCCCAGCCACTATTTTAAGTCAGCTAGGAATATAAAGATCAATAAGGCAGCACTTGATCTCCTGGAGCTTGCAATCTGGGAAAGGGAAAGAAACATGTAAATGGGTAACTATGCTAACACGCTTTGGATATTAAGAATGAAAAGGCTCAACCTTCATTTCTGTCTTACATAATAAAAAGCACCTTCAGGGTAGACAAGGTCACATTTGTACCTGAGCAGAAGCAGAGGATTGGTGTGCACATGTGCTCAAACCACAGGAAAAGAAAAAAAACCCAAGGAGTGCATGGATCTGGGGTGCAAAAACTGAGGAGAGAGAGACAAACTGAGACCCTTAGAGTATCCCACACATCGCCAAGGAGCTGGGGCTTCATTCTGCTTGGATTGGAATCAGGAACCCTCATACCCTGCAACATGGCGAGCTACTCAGAACACATTGGGAGAGGAACACTTTCAGAAGAATACAGAATAACTGAATAGCTTTTGACAAAAGCAATCGGCACCTTTTCTGCAGATGATTATATAGTAAAGAAAAGGAAAAGAAAAGGAGGAGATTTGGGTCAGAGGGGGAAGGAATCATGTTTTCAAGTATTTGAGAAACAGTCATACTGTAGAAAAATTAGACCTGTCTTGTGGTTAGTAGAATTAGTGGTAATCATAACACTATTTGGTAATATTTTTGGTGTAGTTATTAGTGTCATGCAATATCCAAGAACTTTCTCTGCATTAACTTATGTAATTGTTATAACGGCCTCACAAGTAAGTCCTGCATTTATCTCCATTTTATGGAACAAGAAACTGAGTCGCACAGAGGTTGATTTGATTGCCATCGTTCTCAAACTAGAAAGAGGGCCAGCCAGGGTTTGGACTCAGACAACCTGGTCTGAAGTCACTATTTTGTGATGACTCTCCAGATCCAGGGAAAATGGCTGGAGTCTTTATGAAGGTGGAAGTTTCTTCTCCTACCTCATCTACCTCATCTTATTCCCATCTTCCTGTCTTCCTGAAATCCAGCAGTCAAATACAATGAACTCTCTGGAGAGAGGCACATTCCCCTCTCTTGAAGAGAGAAGCTAGGAAGCCACTGCAGTTGTACTATGGGGGGTGCCAGAGCTCAGACAGGACTTGAAATAAGTCTGGGCCTGCACTGGTTGTGATTCTAGGGTTGTCTGAAACAGCAAGGTGAACACTTTGGGGAGCCAGGTGGTTTGTGTGGGTTACTCAGCGACTAAACTTGGCACCAGTCCTCAAGGTAGCTCTGTTCCCCGTGTGCCTCCGATCTGCTGACTCCATCAAAACACAAGCGGGTTCTCACTGCCAGGAGCACTGTAGGAGCCGACCTGGCTCACGGAGCGGACTCAGCATCATCATTTCTTTCTTTTTTTTTTTGCGGTACCGGGGATTGAACACAGGGGTGTTCTACCTCCGAGCTACACCCCCGGCCCTATTTTTTATACTTTATTTTGAAACTGGGTCTCACGAAGTTGCAGAGGGTCTCACTAAGGAGAGAGAGAGAGAGAGAGAGAGAGAGAGGGAGAGAGGGAGAGAGACAGGGAGAGAGATAGAGAGAGAGAGAGAGCAAGAGAGCTGAGGCTGGCCGCGAACCCAGATCCTCCGGTCTCCGCCTCCCAAAGTACTGGGATTACAAGCGTGCGCCACCATGCCCGGCGTGTATCATCACTTCTGTTTAGCAAATAAAGCTGCAGTATTGCCATTGAGGTTCTGGGTGTGAGTCTTTACTGACCATGAGAACGGGAGCAGGTGAGGCTCTGCAGCCGGATAACTGATTCCCGGGGAGAGGGAGTGAAGCTGGGTAGAAGACAAATGTACAATCCTCACGCTTAAGGATGGAGTTCCTTCTAAGGCTCACCATCATTTAACATTCTCCATATCCTGTTGAAACACATTCATCCTTGACCTTCACTCAAAGGCCTCCTGAATTTCTCTTGTAGAAAGTCTTAGAGATGGATCAATTAGGAGTCACTACTCTTTCTTATTCCCCCTACCCAAAAGGCCGGGGGTAGTTCATACTTTCCTTATATTCCCAGGAGGCTTCTATCTTAAGATAAATACATGCATATGTAGAAAGACGATATCGCATATATGATACAGCATGTAGCATTTGCGTGCACACGCATGACTTGCACGTTCTGACTCTGTGCATCCATCTGTGACTGTGTTTATATTCTTAGCTTCCTGCAGGCAGAAACCAGTTCTGAGCATTTTCTTCCAGCACCACTACCTATCAATAACTATACTCAAAAAGACTATTTGCAGAATTGCCAAATGTAGAACTTGGAATGAAACTTCAAAATCTTTTAGCCCAACTGCTTTATTTTGGAGTGGGAAAACTGAGGCCCATATAAGGAAAACACCTTCCCCAGAGTTGCAGAACATTTTCAGATGGCTTCAGAGGTATCGTTTTCAATCTGGCTGCAGATTAGAACTTCTTGGAGAGGCTCTTAAAAATGTCAGTGCAGAGCTTCATCACAAAGAAATTCTGATCTAACTGGTCTGTGATAGAATCTGGAGATTGGTATTTTTATAAAGCTCCCCAGTTGATTCTACGGTACAACAAGTTTGTGAACGGCTGGCTTAATGATGGCGAGTATTGCAAATAAATGCAGAATGCACCTATCTGCTGAGAACCTTCCTTATTTCTGAGACAGGGTCAGGAGATGTAGAATTGCTCTAGGCTGCTGGACTTGGAAGAATCATGGATCCATGAAAAAAGGTAATTACCTGCTCTTGTACACAAGAAAAGTTCAGAATAATCACCACCAATGGTAGATGAAAATGTGGATAGAAGCGGCTCTCCTAAAGCACTCAGGTGGCACCTAGAGTGCACAGTGTGAGGACAAGAGAAGCGCTGGTTCCTCTGGGCACATATAGCTGAAAACACAAATGGATGTACAGAAAAACAACTATACGAAGTGACGCCCAAACACCGAATAGCACCAGGGGAGAACAAATAAGTTTCTTAAGTTAATGATGCATTTGTATTATTCTGGGAACCCTACGTTAGAGTATGATGAGTAGGAAGCAAGTAAAGGTCATTCCCAAGAGGAGGTAAATAGGAATCCTGCCCAGAGGGCATCTGACAGCAGTTGCCTCACCCAGACCAGCTGCCTGGAGCAACTCCTTCCCTGGTCCTATCTCAAGTGTTCTCGGTCTTCTTTGACCTTCTTAAGTTGTACAGAATACAGGGCATAAAGGACATGGTTAAGCTGGACAGGGTTTCAATGAAACAGGACAATGGTCATGAAACCAATTAACTCTTACCAACTTTCACCATCCTGTGTATAACTGAAGGCACCATGTGCTCCTTCCTGGAAAGAAGTAATGTGAGGTGGCCACGGCAGTGGCTCTATTACCACACACTCCCAGGGGCCCCTATCTCAAAACAAACACCAAGAGCTAGTTACTTTCTTGCCATCCCATTATCATTTGCACAAGAGACCAGAGGCTGTGTCTTTGAATTTTTACCCTTTCTTCTGGCACTCCTATCAGAGCTTCAAGCCAAGTCAAATTTGGGGGATGGTACTAGGTCTTTGCTCTTATCCTTCAGTTGCTTTTGTTCACTGTTGTATTCCCAGCACCTAAAACAATGTATGGAACACAGTGGGCACTCAATAAACATTTGTTGATGATTGAACCGATGGACAAATAAGCAACTAGATCCATTTTTGAATTGGGGTTAGAGTTTGGTGACACTTCCTGGATGAGCAGAGCAAGCACTGCAAGAGAGTAAATTCGAATGAGCAAGTAAAGTCCAAATCAACCAGTCTTTTGATCAGTCTTTATGACTGCAAAGGCCAATACTCTCACAGAAGCTAAAAAAAAAAAAATCAAATTTAGTAACCTAAGATGTCCTCAGTAACAGAACTGAAGAATGTGTTTTCCAATATTTGATTTCTTAGCTTGACAGTCTCTCTTGAAATATTCTCTTCTGGGCAACGAAAATGTGAATCTTTGTTGGTTTGTTTTGCAGTTTGCAAATGACTTACAGAGCTCTTCTGGCAGGGTTTCTGTTTTTCCTCTTGCAAATAAACAAAAGGCCATTACTCTAATATGACTTAAGTGGGGGAGATTCTGTGATCTCCTGTCATGAATTTCGAAGGAGGAGGAAAGGAGAGGCAAGTAGAAAGAGAACGAGAAAAACTGGAACAAGCAAAGTGTAAAAGCTGAGAAAAAAAAAAAAAGGAGCAGAAAAGAGGCAAAGATAAATTGGATATGGGAAATTAGAGTGTCAGGGAGACCAAATAGCTGAAGACTCGGTAATCAATAGGATCCTGGGCACCCTTATTGGGGTGGCTGAACTCGCCCATGGTCTGTTGCACCCTCCTGTCCCACCTGTCATCAGGCTCCCTGCAAACTGGGAAGACAGACTCTCCCCTCCTTCTAGGCAAGCCTGCGTGAAGCAGAGCAGCCCCTGCCAGCTTGACCTAGATCTGTCAACTGATCAATTATTTTTCCCATAGAAGAAGAGAAGAGAAAACGAAAGGAAGAAAGAAAACGGGAAAGAGAAAAAGATAAATGGAAAGGGCTGAGAAGGGGGAAGGGAGAGCCAAAGGGGCGTGGGGGGACAAGAGGGAAAGTGGGGGAACTCCCATATCTTTAAGGTTAAGATGGGAGAGAGAACAGACCTAATCCAGAAGATTGCATTAATTAACACATGAATGAATACATAAATAAACACATAAAAGAAAACATAAAGCTCTCAGAGGCTACTGACCAAAATCATAGTCAAAGCAGACAGAACTTTCTTTTTCCCCAGCCTTTGCTAATCCAGATAAGAGCAGGTTTTCTTTTCCCCACGGGGAAATTCCTACCTCTAGCTCCCATCCTCTCCCAAGGCTCCTCCTTTCCACCATTCACACTGCTGGCGTGACACCCCAGGGAGAGCCTCCTTTCACAAATGAAAGGGGCTGGCTCTGAGGCCCCCACCCTCCCCAGGTCTCTCTCCAATGGAATGCAGCACCCACGGCAGGGGAGGACTCCCTGGGGAGGACCTGCAGGATGACACCTTCCCAACCTGTACACCATCCACTGCCTTATGTTTGTATGTTCTCACTTTTTATGTTTAATTTGTTTTTATTGAATTTCAAATGACTATAGACATAAAGTAAACATGTAACAAGCCAATAGAGCAGAAAGGAAGTAAACCGCATAAATACAACCGTCTCAGCATGGCGTTCCACTTAGCACCACATGTTTGCAGTGTTACAAGCATTAATGAGTCCTTACAACACCCAGGGGAGTCGCTCCCCGGCCTGGCGGGCAGGTGGGGAGACAGGCTCACAGAGGAAAGACTTTTTCCTATAGAAAACACAGGAAAGTTTGAGCTCAGAGAGAGACGCGTTGCCCACTGGAGCTATGCTCAGGCCACAAGAACTGGCTTTACACCTGGAAGCCATACAGGTGGGGTTTAAAGAGTCCGTAGGACCTCTGCAGAGGCTACATAGAAAGCAAAAATTGATGATGATGATGATGATGATGATGATGATGATGCATTTATTATGCATTCTGATTGTGGGCAGAAAGAGGCCATGAGCTCCAAACCAAAAGGGGGGTGGACTTGGAAAAGAACCCAATCCCAGACCTGATGGTCCTATCCAGAGTATTTCCATTGTGAACAGCAAGAGCTCTGCAAAACTTTCTAGCATGTTTCTTGCACATGGAAAAATCACACATCCCATATTTACTCACAAATTCTGCCACTCCTGGGGATAGTGTGAGAGCTCACTTCATCTCAAGGGATAGCGGTGGCTAAAGCCAAAACTGGTTTGGCCTATCTGTGACATGTTGCTAGAAGCAAGACTGGTCACTGTGTTTCAGCTCTGCGAGACTGCACGCGTGCAAAGAAGAGATTTCCAGGGAACTGCTAGAAGGCAATCCAGACTGGAGCACCTCCCACAGGGAGCCAAGAGAGACATCGGAAAGGCACCGTTCAGGACCCCTTAATTAATACAAGTGCTGTAGGAGACGCTCACTAAGAAAGAAGTCAGGGGCTATACATCACAGCTGATAAAAGGGGGCTCTTGTGCTTATACTTGGCCTTAAAAGAACCAAAAACGGAAGAATCAGAACCAGGCTGCACACCTGGTAACCAAAGCTGTAATTCCAAGGATGGCCTTCATGCAGCAAGGCCCTCTGGCCACAGCTGGTACTGCCCAAGTACCCTTGAGCTGAGCGGACTGGTACAGTTGGCAGGGTCGTCCCCAGGCACCTTGAGTGCTCAGTGGCTGGCCCTGCCCAGGTACCTTGAGTGCTCAGCGGACCAGTGCTGTTGGCAGAGCCATCCCCAGTGTGAAGGATGGATGGGGAGCTGCATCTGTAGTGCTCTGCATGCCTCGCCTGTAACTAACCTCCCGCTGGCAGCTCCAAGCCTGGCCATCAGGTACCACTTGGTGAGGCTCCTCTGTTCCCTGCTCTTTTTTTTTTTTTTGCCCATGCTTCCAAGTATCTACAATGCCTACATCAAACCCAGGGTGTCATCACCCCAAACTGATTATTCCATGTTGCCAGTGAACGTTGTTCCCGTCTCATCTGCATGCCTCACATCTCAAAAGCATCGCCCAGCTCTGGCCGCCACGGGCACCCACATGTTTACCATAAGTGGCAGGAACTTGGCTGCTCTGCCCAGCTGAATGGTGCCAGTGGCCTCAGTTCTGAGCAAAGGAGAGTGTGAACTTGGCTGCGCCTCCTCCCCTTCTACTCTGCCCTGTTTGTTTCTCCCATGAGCAGATAAGTTGATGTGGGATATGCGGGGAGGAGAGAAAATTAGAAAGGTATGAGAGGAATCTAGCCAAGCTCATCAGAAGGTGTTCAAAGGAACAATGATCCTTCGAAGGCGGAATGGTCGGGGTTTCTAGAAAGAAAAAATCCGCAGCACACCCAGCCATTCTTTTCAGAGCCTCTCTGTGGCAGAAGGTGGGCGGTGTGCTGAAAAGGACAGCGCCTAATCCGGCTTCCAACTCCAGTTCCCAGGAAAGAGGTGCCTCTAGTTAATCAACCCCTGTGAATCGTAGGGCCAGAGCCCCAGGGAGCCAATCACCCCCTCCCACTAATCAGTGCTGATTCCCTGAAAATTCCCTCCTGCGCTAAGCTGGATCATGGTTGCTGGCTGGGTTGGGGGGATTAGCAAATCAGGGAAGGGCTCCTCACCTGCCATGGGTACCACACACCTTTTCCAGAGGCCAGAAAGCCAGGAAGTAGCAGCCCTAGGAAGAGCTAGCTTAAAACAAAAACAGAGGAGAAGAAAAAAATTGCCTTGGAATGTGTACTGCATTCTAACTAGTCCCTCCGGGTCAATGCAATAGGGGTGGATTATTGCAGGCAAGACCTGGGCTGCCTCGGTAATTCTGTAAGTTTGATAAGAGGCAGCTGGCAGACTCCGGCTCCCTTGCCCTGAAAGAGAAAACAGACATCACCTATGCCACGTCCGACTGCCATGTGGAATGGGAGTTCTTGGGGGTCATTCTGCCTTAAAATTGGGCAGCCTTGTTCTATGATGACACGTTGAAGCCTCTTCAGAGCTGACTAGACGTGGCTAGCAAAAATAAAGCCATCATTCTCCTAAGAAAGTCAGGATTTGGTAGAATGTGACCAGGTCTGAGATATCCCTGGCGCCACCACCCCCACCCCAAAATAGGAACCAGACCACAAAATTAGATTTCACCCTGGGAGAAATTTGCACCAACACTTTCTACTCATCTATTCAGGAACGAGTCAAAGTATGAGCAAATATTATGCTTCCCTGCATTTATTTCTGATGAAAAAAAATCATGTATGCTAATTTATATGCAAATTCAGTCTGGCCCTGGGGCTCCTGGCATGCAGCCAGTGGGGCTGTAGATGGTGGAATTTTGGCCATTGTCTCCAGGTGGAAGTTTAGAGAGAAGAGACATAGACCTCAGGACAGATGGAGATTATGGAGGGCTTGGGACCTTTCCTCTCCTTCCTCTGACTCCTCACTCCATGCCTTGTCTAGTTTTCATTTCAGTTGGCAGGATGCAAGAAGCTGTTTCCCTGAGGGTGCCTGGTCCTGAACTCAGTTTCCCCACTGCGCATGTTAGGGCTCTGATCCTACTGCATGAGTCCCTGTGCACCCAGGGGCGCAAGCGCACACAGAAACACACACACGCACCCGCTGACGCTGCTCCGTATTATGTAAGAGGAGTTAACCAAGGATGCCTCTAAGTTGACACTCTTCACTCTTACACCCACAGTGCCCCGGGGGAAGAGGAGAGTGATCTGAAGCCCATGCCCCTCTGGGGTTGGGTGCAGCAGGCGACGTCATGGGTATCTCTGCAAGATCCAACCCCCTGCCCAGACCGCCTTGTCGCCCAACACAGATACCTCCATCTCCCACCTTGCCTCCTTCTTGAGCCCCAGCCAAGGATGCACACACATTTGATTCTTACCCCCTGGTCCCTCTGCCCACCTTGTGTGGATCTGTAGGGGACACTGCAGTCCCCAAAGTTTGACCTCAGATGGGGGTCAGCAGGACTAGAACACAGGAGTCCACAAGACCATGAGAACTCTATTGCAGTGGAAGAAGAGAACGGGCTGGGGCGACTGCCATCCTTTTTCACTCTGCATGATGGAACTTTCCTCTGGGAATACAACTGAACAGAACAGTCCCTGGCCACCCTCCCTTGAGCGGGCCTCCTGGGGAGCCCTGCTGGACCACCCAGGGAAAGTTTCTCTGCCCATCTCAGCCCTATGAGTTCAGATATTTTTAATACTAGAGAGGCAAACGAGAGCCCCCACAGGGCAGGGTGGGTGGGAACGAGCAGGTTGGTGGCTAATTCTGCTGCTGGATGGGGCAGGAGGTGGGGGCCGCTCAGTGCTGCGAACAGACTCAAGGTGGAGGCAGATTCCCAAAGCACCTGAACCCAGCACAGCCAACATCAAAGCGCACAGCAGCTAGAGAGCAAGCCTGGCTTTCCACTGCAGCCCGGCTTGGCTTCCCCGCGGATAAATAAACAGAAAATTAGCATTGGGCTCTTACTGCCTCTCTCCTTTCAACTTAGAAAAGCTTTCCTGAATTTCAGAGCCTCTGCTTGCACTCCCTTTAATCTGCTCCTTATCTACGACCCCCCCCACTCCCACCCCAGCCCCTGCCACTGCAAACACACCCCCAAACACATTCAAAACTAACACAGTGTTCACGCTGCTGCAAATTGATTCATTCCCTGGAGCCAGATCGCTGACCAGCACCTTTCAGGCGGCACCTGATTATTTCTAGCCTGCGTCTTTCCGTTTGCTCTCTTTAGAGGCTCTGCAAGTTCACTGGCTGATATTTAAAGTTTCCTCCTGTAATTTCTTCCCAGTCACATAAGCAGCACATCGGCAGTCCCGCCACCCTCCCCATCTGTAATTTGCCCCTGCTCACATGTGTGCACGGTTATGTACGTGTGCAAGAATGTTTGTGAAGCCGGAGAGCCAGCACATAACCGCGGACCTAGCAGGAGTAGCAGATACATTTTACTTATGCATATACATTCCCCCATTCTGTTAGCAGCCAGAATCAAATCAATATTCTCACAGCCTGGTCGGGAGAATGAAGTCCCAGCCATGCTGTTTAAAAGCTCTCTTCTCCACCTGCAAACCGCGCAGCAGAGCCGACTCCGGGAGTCTGCGAGTCATATAAAGCACACGGTACCGGTCTACCATAAGCAAATCAATAGCAAGCTCTTACCTTGGAAGAGACACAGAGCAGCCAGCCCCGCGAAGATTGCCCAAGACATAGAATTGTGCATTTTTGCTTGGATGGTTTTCATGATTTTTTTTCTTCTTCTTTTTCTTCTTTTTTGTCAGGTTCGGTTTTTTTCTTTCTTTTTTTCCCTGCTAGATTGCGCTGCTCTCAAGCTCGTACGAGGAGATTTAAATCCACTGTTTTGTTGAAGGACGCCACAAGGAAGCCGAGGGTGCGAGAGTATGACTTCTCCGTAATTATTTCCACTCATACTCTGGCACTGAGGCCCATTGTACAATCTGGCCCTGGACAGCCCTCCTACAAGCCGCAATCATTGGTTCTAATCCAAGGATTGACAGAGCTACAACACACACGCGCGAGCACACATACACACACACACACACACACACGCACACACACACGCACACTCAGGAATCATTTACTGGGCAAATCAGGCTAGCTGATTAAAGAGACAGGAGCCTGGAGAGATAGAATGATAAATGCCACGTTGCCCCTGCTATATTACTTTCATTTTTTATACTGACAGTCTCAGAGCCCCCAGCATTAGAAAATCCCTTTCCTCGGCCTCCCCTGGCCTCCTGAACTCAGATTCCCTTTGCACTGGAAAAATCCCACCAGCCGGCAACCGCTTACGGGAAATTTTAAAGGGACATTTTCATGCTCAGTGAAACTTGCCAGGATGAGCCAAATTTCATTTGTTGGTTCCTATTTTCCTCTCCGATGGAAATATCATTCAATGACAGATTTTTTTTCCCTCGCTCTCAACCTTTCCACTTAGTCGCTTTGAAAATAATAAATAACTTTCTATTTTCTTCTCCTGTCATTCCTGTTTCAGAATACCTTTAGAGCCCCTATTTTTCATTCACTTTATTTATTTCCTGAAGTCATCCATGTGTACATGATACCATGAGAAGGGGCAGAGTGCCTGGGATTCAAGAAGAAAGTCTTCAGACTGAATGTGAAGAACCTTTTCCCAAAGAGCCAGGTATGGGTTTATTCCATATGCCTTAGTCAGTCTGCATTCATTAATAAGAATAGCACAGGCACCTGTGGTTTAAAGTGCAGCAAGCCAGATTTAAGTTAGACGTGCCAAAGGACTGCCTGAGTATAGACTGTGTGTGCCGTTATTAAATGTTCCCAGAGTGTTCGAGACATCCATCTCCTTGGTGATAGGTAAGAATAAAAACCAGACAGAAGTAATTGAACGGATATAATGACTTCTTAAGAGATACAATTCTAAGGCCTGGGAAGTTGATGATTCTCATTTGGGCTTCTTCTTCTTACCAGAAGTAAGTTATATGATATGAACAAAAATTCTGGAAATTTCAGCCCCTCGCAGAACCTTCCCTAGCTGATCCAGACAAATTCATACCCTAACTGGCTTCAACACACATTTTTAAAATATTCCTTCAGACCTCCATAGCTAATTACTACACTTCCTTGTGACTCCCATAAAATCTTTAATATGCATATTGTCAAGCTGGATAGAGCAAATATCACTGTCTGTTTATACTCACGGGCGTTAAGGTGACATGAAAACAGCACTACCATTTTGCACAAGTCCAAGGGGTGCCGGCGGTCTCTAATGCATGTGAGTGGGCTCAGCTCCCCCGGAGGTGTGCAGTGCAGGGACCCGCAGTGGGAGGGGCCCTGGGCCTGGAGCCCCGGGTCCTAGTCCCAGCTCCACACAAGCCGAGGGACTAGGGACCCAGGGCAGGTCATCTTATCTCTGTGAACCGCGGCCTCTTGTCTGTAAAATTAAATGAATACAATAATTTCTAAGACTCTTTCAATTTTAAAGGTGTTTTATGTTAGTAGGTATTTTCTTTTTTTCTGCCATTAAGTTCTAATTCACGTGTCCATCAAAACGTCCTTGATATCGTAAGCACCCAATGGACAAGGCTCTTATCTCTAGATGAGTCTTTTTGTGCCGTGCTCAGCACAGTGACACGTGTAATTAAATGCTGTGGGACGACTGTGACAGCAGGTGATAACGGCGCAGTACAGAGGGAAGAGCAGCTGCTTCTACCACCATTTTACTTCTCTACAGAATGATAATAAAGACCATGGGTCATTGAAAAGTCTTCAGTCCCAACCTGGAGAGGCAGGGACACTAACACTTGTAAATGTCCTCACCCTAAATTATAATAAATCTATACAGTTACCAATTTGTATTAAGCCCCCATATTGTGACAACAATAACAAGTCCATCATCATATCACTGTTTATTGAGCAGGTATTATATACCAGGCATGATACTCAGTGTTTGCCTGCATTTTCCATCTTGAATCCTCACAACCTCTGAAGTGGTGCTATTACCAAGCCCATTGCACAGATGAGGATGTCAAGGCTCCAGAAAAATATGCCCACAGCTACACAGATCTTAAGGATTGGAGTCAGTATCAGAATCTAAGCAGTTATCTCTCAGATAAACCTCAAACATAATATTCTATGCTAAATACCACAAGAGATTCAAATCAGAGACTTACATTTATGCTTTTTGCTATTTTTAATGTCATTTGAGATAACAAATCAATACATGGTGTGAAATAACACATGTATGGCTACAGAAAAATATGGAAAAACCCATAAACTGCTTTTAGTACTAATTGAGTCACAAATGGTTGGTACTTATAATTAATTTTATCAGAAGCACTTGACAGATGGCCATTTTGTTTGAGAGTTTTCTAAAGTTCTATGGAGATGGTGGGAGTCATGATCTACACTGAGAGTGAGGTAGACACTACTAGGTCTAAGACTCAGGAAAGAATGGATTCGAAAAATAAAAAAAAACATAGAGTTGGAAATACACCAGGTATATTTGGGGTCCTAGGGCTCTGAGATCCCTCTTTACTGGGGTACTAGGGATTGAACCCAGGGGCATTCCACCTCCAATCCACACCCCCAAGATTTTTTTATTTTTTGTTTTGAAACAGGATCTCGCTACATTGCTGAGGCTGGCCTCAAACCTGCATCCTCTTGTCTCAGCCTCCCCAGCACTGGGATTAAAGGCATGTGCCACCACACCTAGCTGAGATCCTTCTTTTTAACCTGCTGTGTGGCAATGAAGTTTTAAAAAATAAAATAAAATGAAACCCAACGCGATGTCTGATCCTGTGTCAGTCTGACACCATCACCAGGCTGACATAGGGTAGGCACACTGAATAGACCTCGCTTGTCCCCAGTGTGGTTTATTTATTTTTTTTTTTTTTTTGCGGTACCGGGGATTGAACCTAGGGGCGTTGTACCTCCGCGCTACACCCCTGGCCCTATTTTTTATACTTTATTTTGAAACCAGGTCTCACGAAGTTGCGGAGGGCCTCACTAAGTAGAGAGAGAGAGAGAGAGAGAGAGAGAGAGAGCTGAGGCTGGTCGCGAACCCGGATCCTCCGGTCTCCACCTCCCAAAGTACTGGGATTACAGGCATGCGCCACCACGCCCGGCCTCCCAGTGTGGCTTCTTGACTGATTACAGGGCCTAGAGCTGCATCTCCCTGGGTTTGAATCCCAGTTCTGCCCTCTAGAGGCTATGGAACTTCCTTTGAGTCATCTTAAGCCCACATCTGAAACAGGGACAGCAGCTACACCATCCATTATTGCCATCAACCAATTTTCATCTGTTTGACTATTTTATCCAAATTGAGACTGATGTGGTCCACAGTGTGTCATTGGGAGATGCTCTGTGCTTGGACACTAAGACTCCTGGAGGCAGGAGTTTCAGAATGGTGCTTTGTGCTTTCACTGAGGCAAAATACACCCTCAGGGACTGCTGAACCAAAAGTCTAATTTGGTTTCTGAATGCTGCTAAATGCTAAACTATCCAGAGACCTATATCTCTTTCAATGCTTGAATTTACCACGCCGAGTAACAATTTCCCATGGCTTCCGCGTTTCACAAAGGCATCCAGTTAATTTCCTCCTAGAGGAGGCATCTTTTCCTCTCCTTTGTCATGGGGTTTAGCTCAATGTCACCAGGATTGGCCTGTTGGATCATTTGGCAGCTCATTGCTATAATTACAGATTGCAAAGCCGATCCTGAACTATTCACAGAAGAATCCCTTCCTCTCCTAACGACACGGGTCACATCAATGGAGTCCGCTTCCTTCCGTTTCATCTTCTGCTTGAATCTCAGGGTCTACCAAGCTTAGAGGTGTGACTGTCTCTTGCTGCTATTACTCTGAGAAGAGATTAGTTTGGTCCTCCATTTGGGGGTGGCCTGTGGCTATGGTTAGGGATTTCTGCTACTGGAAATGAGACAGTGACTAGATGAACCTCTGATTGGGGGAAGCCATGATTGGAAGGGAACATTTTGAAATCGCAGTTCCTTCTTCGGCAATCAGAGCTCCTTCCTCAGAGTTCGAGGGCTCAAGTACTTCTTCCTGTTGGGTCTTCAGGACTCACGCTGCCCCCGGGTCACCCAGATTCGTTTATGCACCATTGACTTCCCAGTTTATGGGTCAGCTATTTTGCAGAGGACGATGAATGACCCTGAAACAAATTAAAGTCAGGGTAGGGGCCTCGAACTCTAGACAGGATAGCATTCTCCTGCCTTCCACACTCCTTGAAGTTAAGAGAACTTTACTACAGAAATATTACCGTCTGCAGATAAAGAAGAAGGAAAGGGCATAAGAAATAAGGAAGGGGAAGCAGATGAGGGCTTTAAGTCGTGAGGAGAGGGCAGTCAGGATTGTATTTCCTAAACCTCTCATCATTGGGTAGCTTAAGATCCTGCCCAGTGTGTGATGAGCTGATACAAACAGGGATTGATTCTCTGTAAACTGCCCCCATATACACCTTACCCAGCGACAGACAATAAGTCCAGGAAGGTCACTGTGGGACCTGGCTGCCCCACTGTCCAAATCCCAGCTGAACCCTGACGGCAGCCCTCCAGCCACAGGAGAAGGGACGAACAATCGCACACACGTGGTGGGCCAGGCCCGGAGGACTGGCATTAGAATGGCACAGCGCGGAGGAGGAGGAGGTAGGTGTGTGTGGTGTGTGAAGGAGGCAGGGAGGAGGGTGGCGGCGGTGTTTTTATTTCTCTCAGCTATTATGGAAAGAACTGCGGGAGCTTAAATCTAAAGAGCAGCGCTGAAATAATGTTCAGGACTTAACAAAAGCTGCTGCTCCGCTCTGCCGTCCGCCTGCTGTGGCCTGCCTCTGCCGAGGCTCCGTGCAGTGGGTGACCTCACATACCCAGATGCTCGGATGAGCCCTGCCTCCAGAGAAGCAGGGAGCCGCCTGCCCTCTGCACATCTAGAGTGGAGTGGGGTTCAGCTTCGACTCACTGTGTCACTTTGGAGAGGGTGCAGCTATGGCAGGAAGAAGCAGTCTCCCGCCTGTTAGAAGCACTCTCCCTGGGAGGGGGCAGCCACGGTGGCCATCTCTGAGGCGGCTCCCACATGCGGGCACGTTTGATGTGAGTAGAAGGATCCTCGGTACAGACCATGACTGAATTATGTGGGCATTTGACTTAGAGCAGCAGATTTTCTGATTTCTTGGTAATTGGCCCAAACTGACATCAAAATGAAAGTGTAACTCTTAGCACAGAGACTAAGGATCCAGAGATTTAAGTTCAAAGTCCAGCGAAGTTCACTGCTTTCTAACAGAGTTATAAGTGCAGTCGTCAGGCCTTGATTTCTATAAGTTGTCATCAATATCTCAAAAAGAAGCAATATGATATAACAGTATATGGAAATACTTAAGATTTAAAATCAGAAGAACTGGATTTGAGTCTTATTCTATTCATGAGCTTCAATCCTGTGATGCTCGATGTCCTCATCTTCCATCTCATCCTTAAATTGGAAATCATATCAACTTCACTACGCCACAGATGTAGATTCATCAAAATGAAGCCAATACACGGTCTAGTACAATGACTAACACACCTGTGCATCGGCTCCTCGTCTTTATAGTCAGCTTGCTTGTAAGAACCAATGAGTGTTCCGGACAGTTGACATTTGATGAGAACTTCGCAGAGAGAGTTGCCTTCAGGGTGCTTATTGCCAAGAAGTGGTGTTACACTTTGGATCTGAAATGGCCCCCAAAGGGTCATGTGTTTATGGCTTGGCTCTCAATGCAGCAATGTTCAGAGGCGGGGCTTTTGGAAAGTAATCTGATCATAATGGCTCTGACCTTATCAAGTGGATTAATCTATTGATAGAGTAATAATTTGACGGCAGGTGGTGGAAACTGTAGGAGGTGGGGCCTACTTGGAGGAAGTAGGTCACTGGAGGTGTGCCCTGAGAGGGCATATTGTGCCCCCAAACCCTTCCTCCTTCTGTCTCTCTTCCTCTTTTTCAGATGCCATGATGTGAGCAGCTTTCCTCTGCTATACCCTTCCACCATGGTGCCTCTGCCTTGCAGCCAGCCAACCATGAACTGAAACCTCCAAAACCATGAGCCAAAATAAATCTTTCTTTCTTTTTTTTTTTTTTGTGGTACCAGGGATTGAACGCAGGGGCGTTCTACCTCCACACTACGCCCCCGGCCCTATTTTTTATACTTTATTTTGAAACCGGGTCTCACAATGTTGCGGAGGGCCTCGCTAAGGAGATAGAGAGAGAGAGAGAGAGAGAGAGAGAGAGAGAGAGAGAGAGAAAGCTGAGGCTGGCCACGAGCCCGGATCCTCCGGTCTCCGCCTCCCAAAGTACTGGGATTACAAGTGTGCGCCACCACGCCCGGCTATAAATCTTTCTTTCTATGTTGTTTTTCTCAGGCATTTTGTCCCAGCAGTGGAAATCTGACCAACATAAGTGATCTCTGGGTGCTATAAGAGACTCAGTGGCTATTGCTTTTGATTGTCCAGCCTGCTGAAAATCACTCCCATGTGGTTTGATGGTCACCACTATGGTCTTGGTGTAGAAGTGAGCACAGAGCCCTGGCCTGGCCAATCAGTTTCTTCCCTGAGAGTTTTCTAGGTACTTTTTGGAAAGAGACATTGCAACTAGGGGGCCATGTCTCCTAACATGTGGGGATGTCCACAAGAAAATGGAAACAACAGAAGGAAAGTAGAACCAAGAGGCAAGGACATCATTGAAAGTAGGACAAGTCATGCCTGAAGCCAGGCACTCACCTCTCAGAGTTCTTGGTTCCCTTATTTGCTTAAGTTAGTTTGAGTTGAGTTTCTGTCCCTTGTGGCTGAGAAGGTCTGGTTATAAAGGGCCCATATGGAGGGACGATTTCTTGTTTCCTCGCCCTTCCCAGACTACTTTCTCTGATATTGCAGATGTCTAGATGTTGTATGAAGCTTGCAGGAGAAAAAATGCCTTGGGCAGAGATATAGGTGTCTGAGGCCCTTTTATTTAAAAACAAAAACAAGTAGCCAGTGTTGTTATCAAGATGAACTTAAAATGAGGTCATACATGGAGCCACAATGAACCAAATTCCTCATTCTCTTAAGGTTAGGGTGGGTTGGGATGGATGGGGTGAACCACTATTTTTGTGTGTAGGGGCTGGGAATCAAATCCAGGGTCTTGCATATGCTAGGCAAGTACTCTACCAGCGAGCTACAACCTCTAGCTCAATCACTATTCAATGACATCCTCTGTGTGAGCATCTGCCTGTGTCCCTTACCTGTGCCTAGAAGGAAAATACTATTATGTCCATTTGCAAGTAAATAGTTTAGCTAACACCCATGGTTACACAGCTAGTAATTGGTCAGGCTTTCTCAACCCTCAAGAACCCTGCTCTTTCCCCCACACTTGACTACACTTTAAGTGAATCTGGGACTCAGAAAAGATCAGGGCAGCCCTGCATAGTCAGAAAGACATCAGCCTTAATCAGTGTTGAATAAAAGAGTGCAGGAGCTTATTCAAATTGAGGGGGATGGTATGAAAAGGGTTGGAAGTGAACATGGAGCTTCATGGGAATCAGTGTGATGTGACTTAGGTGGATCTGAAGCTGCGTGTTCAAGAGTACTGGGGGTTCATGTAGGTTGGGCCTAACAGAATCTTGAATGTCTGAGGTTTGAACTGAATTCGAGCCACATCACTGCTGTCGACTCTGAACAAGAAAATGAAAGCAATAAAAATTGGTATTTCTGGAAGCTAAAAAGGTGGCATGCATAGTGAATCAAGAAACTCCCAGGAGAAGCCTTTTCCAGCCCTCTGGACTTGGACAATTACCCACCCTGTGCTTCCCTCATCTTATTTGAAAGATTGTGTGACCAGAGGTTAGCCCCATTGGCTCCTGATCTCTAAGTAGTTCTCACATATGAGCAATTCTGCTACACTTGGGCCTGGCAACCTCTTCTTTGCAGTCTGGCCAGCAGGCAGGACTTGTGGAGTGTGGGTAAAGAAGACCAGAGTGGAGGCCAGAGCACGAGGGTTTGTAGTAATGACTCGGTGTTCTCAGTGACTCGACTATTGCTCTTCCAGAAAGGAGCTGGTGATGTGGTATCGGGAAGGCAAAGTGTAATGCTTTTACACCTGACTTGTCCCTGTGCTGCCCATTGTAAGCTACACTAATGGCTCTTATGGGAGTGAGACAGGATTCTTTGAGGAGGGTATCCATGGAATCTGTTTGGAAGCTGACTAGCCTAGGAAGTAGTAGCTATTCATCATAGACGTTTGACTGATTCGAACCCACAGTGAGATATAGGAAAGACATATAAAGGTTTAAAATCAAATCATGTGTCATACTGAAGAATAATGGTAATTTCTACTAGGGGTATGTATATATTTTTAATTTCCAAGTGAATTAAGTGTCTATAAAAGGTGTCGAACTGGCAGCCTAGAAAGTTAGAGCCCTTGATTTATGCCCAGCAAGGAAAGAAGAGACATTGCCTGAATGGTTTCTGAGTGCTCTGAGCCACCCACCCATGTACTCTGCCCTTTGTCTCACTAGAAATTGGGATCCATTGTTCCCTGTGCAGGTCATTCCCACCTTTCATCAGGGGTTTTAGAACAGGATGCTAGCGGGGCCAAATGGTAGGGGAATTCAGTAAGTGAATAACAAGGTCTGTGGCAAGCACAGTATTCTCTGACCATCATTTATGGACAAATCCATGACAGGAGTGTGTGTACATTTTTCTGTAAGCTGTATTCCCATTTTTTGAAGTACATTTGCATATTTAATTTCATAGTCCTCTTATAAAATATTTGTTCACCAATGCTTATTACTGTTATTTTTGTTTTAGCATGGGAGACTTAAGGCACGGTCATTGATGTCATGTGAGATCTGGAAGTTATCTTAGACAAGTGACAGGACTAAGACTTTCCATGAAGACAAAGCTCCCAGTCAAAAATGAGGAGGCAGCAGGGCAGATGGGGTTGGAACCCAAGTGTCCTACGAGTCTACCATCTTCCCACTATTCAGATTGGTTCTCATTATATAACACAGAGCAAACAAGAAAATACACACAGATAAGGCAATGACAGTGATAAAAACATTAATAAAAATAACATCTTATGAAAGGAGAGTCTCTATCAAGAGAGATGAGAAGCCTGGAGGCAGAATAGCTAGTGTGGCTGTGGAGGTGAGGCAGAGCTGCCCTCTTCCCCTAGGTCCCCACTTACAGGCAGCTTTTATATACAGGACACTTAAGCTGTCTGAGCCTCAGATACCCATTAGCTAGCAGGGGGAGGAGAAGCAACCTCACAGAATTAAACCTAGTGCACGTGTGAAGGCATGGTTCTCAGTAGGCTCAGAGTGTATAATAGATCATCTACTAAAGGAGCGTTATTTTTTCCATCAGGTAGAGAAATATGATAATTATGAGAGGAAGTCTTTCTTTTAAGAAAATAAAAGATCGATTTTTACATTGCAATTTCAATTTTTATTGGCTCTGTGATTTCTTTTCATTTTCGTTTTCTGATTTGTTTTAATTAAGAGCGAGCTGTTGATTTAACAGGTGTGTTAGGCTTCAGTATATTTTCATTGTACTTAAGTTCAGAGAAGCTCCGCGGAGGTGGTCCATATAGTCAAAATATCAAAATACATGAAAATTAGCCACTAAAATATGGGGGAAGCGACCCAGGTGAAATGTTGCTCCCTGCATCCAGCCTATTCAAAAGGGGGGGTCTGTTCATGGAAGAAGGGACATCCTGGGGTACCCAACACACAGTTTACCACCACTGTTAACAGAACCGTGTACATAGACATGGTCCATGCCTTCCACAGCCATCCAGAAATATCACCATGCGGTTACAAAGGCTTCTATGGGCAAAAGCGACTTTAATGAGTATGTTTGTGTCTGATGTTATTATAAATGAATGTTTGGAGAAATGTCACTGCACAAGTAAGGCACGTACGTGGGGCAAGGAGGTATGATTCTCAAAAAATACTGAAAGTACGCTCACATGTGCACATGTGCGCACGCGCACACACAAACACACATTCTACCTCTTTCTCTTCCAATTATGTGTTCTTTATTTACAATAGCAGTTCAATCAAAATCAAATGTGGAAGTAATGAAAATACAATGAGGATTTTCATGTTTACGTTGGTTCTTATACTATGCTTTAGTGACACTTTTCTTCCCCATCTTACAGATGGGAAAAGTGAGTGGCCAAAAAGATGAAGGTATCCTGGTGGATTCAAACAAGAAGGGTAACTCAGTCCTCTGGCTGCAATTACAGATTCCAGATAATGTCCTCACTGTAGAAGAACATTGGGCATGTTACAAAAATGCTGAATACTTTTATTTCCTTTAAATACTGCATAGAACTTTGTTATGCTTCTTGGTCAAGTTGGAGAGATTCCATAAATCAAAATATGTGTATTCATAAATCAAACTCAATAAACTCAAATATTTATTGAGCTCCAACTGTGGTCAGTCTTCAGGCATGGTGATAGCCTCCTGTCTCATGTAAATGTAGTAACTGCATCCTGCCCTCCAGGAGGACACCATTGAATTAATGGTCCAGTACTCATGTAGCACCTGCAGCGAAACCGACACTTTCCAAGTACTCTAGATACAAATGTTAGTAATTTTTGTCTTCCTAAAGTTGCTCATAGGTGAGGTGAAAAACTGACCACAGTTATAAATACAATGATGATTGAATTCAATCAAGAAGAACTTCAGAATCTCAGTAGTCTAAGGCAAAACAATTTTTTTCTTTAGTTCATGCTAAGCCCCAGATGGGGGCAGAGAGAGTGGTTAGGAGGTCAAAAAAAAGTTTATGCAAAAAGTGTGAAGGGCCCAAACCGATGTGATGCAATGGTAGTAAGACAGCAAGCAGAAGGTAGATTCTAGAGATGCTATATAAAAGGTGCTATGTTGACTGGGTGTAGTGGTACATGCCTTGTAATCCCAGTACTTGGGAGGCTGAGACAGGAGAATTACAGTTTCAAGGTCAGCCTCAACAACTTAGTGAGACCTTGTTTCAAAATAAAAAATAATATAGAGCTGGGGGTATAGCTCAGAGGCAGAATGCCCCTGAGTTCAATCCCCAGTACTAAGAAAAGAAATTAAAAACTCAAAAAACAAAGTGCTATGCTGGAAGATATCTTTCACCAGATACTGGTATATATCAGGGGAGTTTCACCAAACATAATGATTATATAAAAATAATCAAGGAGATAAGAAAGCACATTCTAAATACTGAGTGGTACAGAAATACTTATCTTAAACTCAAATATTAGATATCGTCATAGGAAAGAACCGGGGTTTTGGTGGGTAGAGTCAGCAATGGATCCAGAAAGAAAAAACTAGGTAAAATTCTGTGCTCTTAAAGAAAGGAAGGATATGCCAGGCATGGTGGCGCACGCTTATAATCCCAGTACTTTGGGAGGCGGAGACGGGAGGATCCGGGTTCGCGGCCAACCTCAGCGCGCATGCGCATGCGCACGATCGATCTCTCTCTCTCTCTGTTCTCTCTCTCTCTCCCTCTCTCTCTCTCTCTCTACCTCGCGCAACTTCGTGAGACCCGGTTTCAAAAATAAACCATAAAAAAAATAGGGCCGGGGTGTAGCATGGAGGTAGAACGCCCCTGGGTTCAATCCCCGGTATTCTTAGAAAAATACACTTAATTCCATGTGTTAAAGATATATGGATAACCAGCAGAAAAGTCAAAAGATAATGTATAACTTCCAAACTATTGAGAAAAAAAGGAAAAGAAAAAAGTGAAAAAAACCCACAATTTTAAAAATATAGCAAAAGATCTAAGAGGACTAAAGACTGCAAACAACTGTGAAGAATGATAAATTTAAAAAAAGAGGCAGATGATTAGGAAATGTCTTAACACTTTATTGCTCTCAAGAACTATGAACATATTAACTTTTTTATTAAAACAGAGATTTGCAGATTGGGAGAAAAATCTAGTTTTAGTGTATTTGTAAAATAAAGCAATATAAATTTGAAATAACATGCCAGGAAAATAATAACAAAAAGCAGCTACAAGGGTATTTATATAAAAAGAAACAGAAATCAAGGTGGAAAGACTAATTGTAAAAAAAATAAAGTGGTATTCACAGGATAAAAGTATAATCACCAAGAAGAAATAATATTCATGAGCTTTAGTGAAACTATCAAAAAGGTTATAAAACAAAAGATTTTATAAATGAAAGAAGAAATGGACAATTCCATGGCTAGAGTAAAAATTAATAAAGCAACTCTCAAAAAATGAGAACATAAATAGGCAAAAAGTGGTACTGAAAGATTTTAATAACAAAACATTCTGAAAACTAAAACTAATGAAATAGATAGGCAGATGATAGATAAATGATAGATACAGAAAAATCTTTGAGTTCACTAAGTAGGAAATGCTCATCCTTTCCAATCACAATGAAATTTCAAACTTACCTGTCTCCATGTCCAAAACTCTCAACACTCTTTAACAATCAGAGTGCTATGGGCCCCATTCTCAAGTTAAAATAAATTTAAAAATTAACAGAGAAACAGGGGAAGCTATCTACTTGAAAAGAGAAAATTCCTGGTTAAACAAGGATTCAAATGAAGATCACAGATACATATTAAGAAAAAATGAGAACATTATGTATTGAATCACATGGAATGCAGCCAAAGGAAACTTACAGACCTAAATTGTGTTATTAGACAACAGGAAGCATTAAAAATAAATTCAGTGGGCATACATAGCTGTTAGGAATAGTTCTACAAACAACAATAAAAAATAGTGCATTAAACAAAGAGAACCAGTTGTTGCTGCTGATTTTTTTTTTTCTGTTTTCCTTCACTGAAGGAGTCCAGAGGTGAGTAGTTAGTAGTGGTTCAGTGGTTAAAAAAAAAAAAAATCAGGGCAAATGGTTTTGCATTTGTCTGTCTTTGCCTTATCTCCTAAGATATCTGTTCCTTCTCCAGACATTGCATTCTTTCCAAGCTATAAGAAGGAGAATATGAGAGAAGGTGTGAGCCTTTGTCCTTTCCTTTTCATCAGGAAAGTAAATTGTTAAAACAAAACAAAACAAAAACAAACAAAAAGACCTCAGTAGTTCTCATTAGTCAGAAGTATAGTAAATTAACAACACCGGCTGAGAGTGAAACTTGAAAATGAATCAGAAAGTCAATGGAAGTAATGAATAGCAATCAAAGGAGAAAAACCTAAAAGAAACAACAATAAAAACAAAAAACTTGATCAATAAAAATAAAATCAGGTTATTTGAAAAAACCAATAAAATAGATAAAATGCAAGCTAGTATGGTAGAGAAAATAGATTATACAAGCAATGTTAGACATAAGAAAGAAAACACAAACTAAATTTTAAATATTAGGAGAATTTTAGGTATGACTTTAAGCTAATACTTGGGAAAATCTAGATGAAACAAAATAGTATTTTAGGAGTATGGAACCGCCAATATTAATCCAATAGACAGAAACTAAATAGAATATCTGTCAAACACACTTCAAAATGTATGTGAGAGAACAATGCATCAGTAAAAGTATTTAAAAATGTATTTATCTGCATATTGAAAGAATACAATAGAATCTTATAGTATAAAAATCACATACAGTCAAAATTATTTTTAAAAATCTCTTAGGAGTCCAGAATAGCCATTTATTTATTTATTTATTTATTTATTTATTTATTTATTTTTTGCAGTACCGGGGATGGAACCCAGGGGCGTTCTACCTCCGAGCTAAACCCTCAGCCCTATTTTTTATTCTTTATTTTGAAACCGGGTCTCACAAAGTTGCGGAGGGCCTCACTAAGTAGCTGAGGCTGGCCGCAAATCCGGATCCTCCGGTCTCAGCCTCCCGTGTACTGGGATTACAAGCGTGCGCCACCACTCCCGGCTCATTTTTTTCTTAAGAAGTGGTCATTGGGTTTATTTTGGGTGGATCAAAAATGAAGTAGTATGTTTGAATTTAGGGACCATATTGTATAACAACACATTATCTTTAGACATTCATGTTTGTCTTCACAAAATATACACAGAAATGGAGGGCAATTGAAGCAACAATACATATCCCTACCCCATCTCTTCTTTACTCTGTTCTGGAATACTCTGGATGAGAGTTTAGAATAAGATTTGTGCACCTATAGGAATTTAGTTTGTAATAAAAAGAGAAATTTTAAATCAGTGGATAAATAACTGGCTATTAAATAAATGGTATTAAGAAAATGGTAACTGTCTATCCAAAGGGGAGAGAGAGAGAGGAGAGAAAGGGGGGGAGAGAGAGAGAGAGAGAGAGAGAGAGAAAGAGACTTTTCTTTTCTTGATCTTGTACCCCAAAATTAATTTAAGATGGGTTGAAGAGCTTATGGTAAAGAACAGAATTTCAAAGTGTTTGATGAAAATATCAGAGAACGTATTTTTAATTTATATATCGGGAGGTTTTTCTAAGAAAGATATAAAACCCAGAATTTATAAAGGAAAAGATTGACAGGTTTTGTTGTACAAAAATTATAAATGTCTGCATGACAAAAGACTCCATAAACAAAGTTAAAAGACAAGTGAAAGAAACATCGGTGCAGAGAATAATATTTTGCTATAATAACCCATTTCCCCTTACTTCCTGATATCCCCCCATCCCCTCCGACAGCCCCCACCCTCTTCAGCAGCAGCCAGGGTATTCTATGTTCATTGCCTCAGAGAATAGATGACACAGCATAATACAGAGAACAAAGGAGTCCGTTCTCAGTTTTTGAATTTCAAAAGCCTGGGATGTAGCATAGAAAAACCATTGGGAAAAATGTGTTTGTAGCAGTCTCAATCTGAAGATTTGATTGTCTTGATTCTCAGTCAAGATTCTATTGACTTGGGAAAGAGGGGTTGACAGGGAAGTAAAGAGAGCTGAGAAATCGTTGGGTGTATGACAAAGAGATTCAGCCTCAGCCCCCCCTTTTGCAGGGGGCAGTATGTGTGTGTGTGTGTATGTGTGTGTGTATGTGTGTGTGTATGTGTGTGTGTGTGTGTTTGTGTGTGTGTGTGTGTGTGTAGTGTGTTAATGACAGAAAGCTGAGAAACAAAGAATCTGTCATTTCCTTTTCCTAAGTGAAGCCCAGGCAGGAGCAAGACTCCAGGGACCCCATCCCTTAACCCCAGCCTGGTGGTGTTGGAGAATAGTCCAGTAAAAATGCCTGGGTTGAGTCCTTGGAGGACCAGTTTGACCTGCTCTCACAGATTTCCTGGTGCCTGATATACACAAAAACAGCCAAATTATCCCAGTCACCTAATAATGGTGCTAAAGTAGCAAGTAAAGTCACCTTGGATAGGGACAAGGGATGATTCACCTTTAACTTCAGGACCAAGAGCCGGAAGAATAACATAATGACAGAGTGGACAGGCATGACCAAGACCAGCTGCACTCTGCTGGACCCAGGAACTTGGACCCAAGCCAAGGAGAGGGGTGATGAGGTTGGGTCTGGGATTCAACTCCTGCCACCTAGTGGAAAGGGTTGAAGTCAAATTTAGTTAGAGAAAAACGAGACTTTTACTTCTGCCTTCCGTGTGTTTGGAACCCATTACACCTGCAACGTTCAGAATACATAAGGCCTTCCTACAAATCATGAGGATAAAGACAAACAGCCTACTGCAGGTTGGATTCTCTGGGAAGCCCATCCTAAAATGGAGACAGTACAGGATGCTTATCAGCAAAGCAACACCTGAGGAAAGGGGGAAATGGAGTGAGCTGTGAAGCAGGCCCAGCACCATGCAAGCTGACCCCATGGGGAGCGCTGGGATTCCTCTGTCCCATCAGAGTGGTCTTGCATGGGGCCAAAATAGCTGCTTCATTATAGCTGCATCTCTATCATTCATTGATCCTGGAAGGGCTGGCCTCAGGCTCAACAATGGAGGTAATCCCTAACACAGCTGACAATTTTCCCATAGCTGGACAGTGTGTCTCCACGCCCATATACTCCCAACATAAAAATAGGCAAAATGACAGACAATACACAGAAAGGAAAAAAATACAATAAGTAGATAAACATATAAGATGTTCAAGCTAACTAGTGAGCAGAGAATTCCATGTTAAAGATAATGAGATTCTCTGCTCTACCTCTTGCCACAGATTGGCACTATTTTAAAAATACTGATAATATAAAGGATTGTGAAGGATGAAAGAAAAGAGCATCTTCACAAACTGTTGGGGAGTGTGAATCAACATTTTAAATGTGCATTTCCTTAGAGTCAACAATTCTACTTTTAGGCCTTCTAGTCTGGAGAAATACGCAGGGATATAAGAGCCAGCTACAGTGTGTTTACTACAGCCTTGCCTGTTACCAGGAGAGTAAGGACCACCTCACCACTTAGAGGTCCTCAAAAAAGGTACATAGAGGTTTAGTTTGTTCTTCTGCTCTATTCAATGCTGCACAGCTGTTGAAAAAAAATGAGGTGCGAGTGTATGGGTCATGATATAGGATGTTCTGGAAAAAACGAGATGTAGTATATATGTGATGGTTTTCCTAACATGGTAATATCTCTGAGTCTTATTATTTTCCAAAAAAATAAAAAACAGTGAATATGGTGTCACTCTTATTGATAAGAGATAGGTACAAATACAGATCTATATATAAATATATGAGAGAGAGGTAAACAGAGATGAATCAATGGACAGACAGTGGCAAAGAGGGACTTTCATATTTTACTATGTATATTTCCATATTCATTTTCTTTTGACAAGATGGTCACTAGATATTTGGGTAGAGCTGGGAAGTTCACATGAAAGAAATGAGGAAGAAAATATTTTGTTTTTATTTAATTTCATTTTTTAAAAAATGTGCCACTGAGTTTTTGTATTATTTAATCTCTCTGCATTTGCTGCCAGCTCCTGACTGGTCAGGATGCCCAGCCCAAACTGAGCGCAGTGCAGGGAGGATGAAATCCACTTCTCTCTTTGTCCTCAGTGAGCCATCTCCTGACTGTGGGGGCTGGGGGGTGGGGCGGGCAGGTGAAAGGCAGGGACTCATCGCAGGGGCAGAGCAAGCAGAGGACCCAAGAGCTGTCTGATCATTTCAGAAAGACTGTGGTCTGTGGGGTCCCAGAGAAACGAGAATTAAATGAACAAAGTCACCTGAGTAGAGCAGTTTGGCATCATACACATCCCTCCCATTTAAGATTCTGTCCGAAGTCAGGAATTCTTTATCGATATGTCTACAACCTCTATTCCAACTTAAATGTAAGCTACCAAAGGGCAGAGTTTATGCGTAATCCTCTGTATTCGCAGCACATCATAGATGCACTAAACGTGTACGAATGGATTGGCCTCTCCCAACATTGGCTCTGTCGGCCGAATGCCCCAGCATGACTGATTATATAATAGAACGACAAGGAGTTCCTCCATTTGAAGGGCCCGCTCATAAGCCACATGGCAAAGTCAAGGCAACTGCCATGCTTAATGATCGTGTGAATCTGCTGCACTGAATTCATTTGAAAAGTAGTTTTATAAAAGAAATGTTTCTAGAAGGTGAGACAGAGCCTCTCTGATCTCTAGTCAGGGCAAACTTCCTAAAGGAGCTTAGTTTGAGAGGAGCAGGTGTCTAAGGATGTCGGCGTGTGTTCTGTCTGTAATAGGTGCCTTACAGGTTCCCTTTGAGGCATGAATTGGGGATGACATGAGTGGGAGAAAGAGAGGAAATGGACAAAGAGAGATTTTGCTTTTATAAAGCCAGAAAAGCCAATAGAGGGACAGAGACCAGGACAGTCAAGGAAACCCAGATGAGAGGAGCCGGCTCTGGTGGATGATGTGATAGGAGATGAGAAAATGTTGTCAAGGAGCAGGTGGTGGGACCAGTAAACCACAAGGGAGATATTTTAGCCCTGGCACTGCCATTGGAAATAACATGACACACATGATTGAGAGGCACAGATGAGACACCCAAAAGATGACTGGCTCCTTGGAGAAATGCCTAAGCCAGCCCTGCACATAAAGCATGCTAGATGAATCTTAAACAAACCCAGACCCTGGCTGGGTGCATACACCTTGGATTTCATTCAGAGTTGCTGAATAAGGTCCTTCCCATGCCTGAGAAACTCCCTGACTGTCTTCTTGGCTGCTCTGAAAAAACACCTTGCACTTCTAGCCCTTTTATACAATTCAGTAAATTGCTCTTTCTCTAATCTACGAAACCCTGCTAGCCAAGGAAAAGACAATATATTTAACATAGATAACTTACAACTACACATTCTGGGTACCAGGAGATTTGCTTGCGCCTCCCATAGGCATAGGCAACAACAATCCTTAATGCTTCTTTTTACAAGCCCCTCCTTTGGTGACAAAGCTCCTTGAAAGAAGGGAAATTTGGAACTTCGTTTTTTTGTTGTTAGAATTTTATTGTTGCAATATAATTTTACATGGTAGTAAGATTCAAAGAAATATATTCACATATGCATATAATATCTCTTAGTATGGTCTGGTTGCTAATATAGTATTTGGATGGCAGTCTGTGTTTTTTTAATTCATCTCAAATTTCTTTTTTGCTTATTAATTCTGTTCCCTCAACAAGGACTGGTCTCCACAGAGGTTCACACTGAGTCTGCTTGCATGGAACATTTCATACTTATCTCTTCCACCATGTTTTTACTATAGCCATCATTGCATCACCTGTATCAAAAATTTTGGAATGAAGTCATAATCCCAAATTGCACTATATCAGTGCCTTGTCATTTCACATGAGGTTTTGTGCTCCATGATAACTAATGTCACCTAACTGGAGTCAATTAGCCTTCTGGAGCCTGGTTTTTCACCTGGAACATGGAAGAAAAAATACATATCTTGCAGAATTTTTGCTGAGATAATATTAATAATAATAGCTGGGCATGGTGGCGCACGCTTGTAATCCCAGTACTTTGGGAGGCAGAGACCGGAGGATCCGGGTTCGCAACCAGCCTCAGCTCTCTCTCTCTCTCTCTCTCTGTCTCTCTCTCTCTCTCTACTTAGTGAGGCCCTCTGCAACTTCGTGAGACCCGGTTTCAAAATAAAGTATAAAAAATAGGGCCGGGGGTGTAGCGTGGAGGTAGAACGCCCCTGGGTTCAATCCCCGGTACTGCAAAAAATAATAATAATAATAATACACAAAAAAGAGCCTATTTGAGAGCCTAGTTGAGAGGGGAGGAGTTTATCCTACTTGACTTTTTAAAAATGTTAACCATGGCCCAATAAGTTGACCTTGTGACCCACTATGTGGCATGACTTGTGTGTAGAAAAGAGTGATCTATATTCTACATCAACCAGCCATGAGATCGCGCATACCTTCTCTATACTATCTGTTCCATAGTGAGTGTTCAACACCTGTTTACATAGGCAAGTAATGTGAAACACCATGTACTGTGCCACATTGGAGCACTAAGTGCAAAACATTCCTATGGGTGTGGAAGACTATGCCAGGACATGCAGCTTACACAACTACAGGCATGCAGCAGACAGCATGCAGGCAGGCCCCTCCTCTCCCACAGAGCAGATGCTTGTTTTATCTTTTCAATTATGCATGCCTCTTCTGCAAGGGATCTGGCTAAATGAAGTGGCTGCAGCAAGACTACCCTGAATTCTTCTTAAGTGCAGGCAAGGGAATGCCTCCAGTCTTCACAATGCCTTCCAAACATTCCCCATGCACTCTTGCCCCCAAACTACATCGGGATGTGTGTGGGTAGTTGGGATGCATTCATCAGTACATCTCTCTCTGGCAGAGGGATGGGAGCTGCCCCATGCTGGGCAGAAAAGGTAGGCTTTAGTGTCTCTAGAGAAAAAGGACACCAGGGGGCCTTAGAGACAGAGTTATCCATTTGCTCCCAGACCAGAAAAGAAGCAATCATTCTAGCAAAAGCATCTTGTCTCCACAAAATGTAACTGGGCCTAGTTTCCAAAGCAAGCCTTGCCTAAGATCTAGAGGTCCAGTGTTCTGTAATTCATGTTAATTTTTCCCTAAAAGTTCCTCCCACCCCTCATCTCATTCAAGGCAGAGGAGAACCCAGCTAAAGATGTAGAATTCAGTGCAAGTCCAGGTAACTTTCTTTTTCCTAACAGTCAGCGCCCTGTCTGATTGGGATGCAGGGACAAGCCCTCCTCTTCTCTTCCTCATTCTGTGAAGAGTCTGAGGTGTGGCAGCTAGTAGAAGAGAGATACCCGAGGAGAAAAGAGATACCTTTCAAAGGGCTTCTTTGTGACCAAAGCCAGGAATGCATCCCAGGTGTTCTCAAGCATGTATCTGTTGATGTTGCTAATAATACAGCCAGGACAGAAAAACCAACAAACAATGAGAATAGACCTGGGCTGGGCCAGGATCCAGTTTCAGGAAGAGCAGCTCATGAGATTTAAATTCTGGCAAATACTAACATAAAAATCAAACAGGATTTTGACTGGACTCAGTCATGGCGATGTGTGATTTTTATTAATGGTGTCTATAATCAGTACTTTGTTTCTCACAGAAAACATGGAGAGTTCTTCTAACTTGGTAACTTCACTAAACGCAAAAGCAGCTCTACCTGGCCCATGAGAGAGAAATATGCCAGCCAGCATTAGACACTATTTGGGGAGAAGGTGTGTGCTGAGAGCTTATTTGCATTCTGAGAGCTCACACATCCTGGTATTTATTCATCCGCTTCCTGGCTGGGCATGCTGAGGATGTGGAGTCAGGAATCCTGGAACATTTCTTGGCTCTCATTGACTTCATCCACCTGCCCTCCAGGTGGTTGAAGATGGAGTTTTCAAGCCTGGTATGGTGGTGCACACCTGTAATCCCAGTACTTGGGAGGCTGAGATAGGAGAATCGCAGGTTTGAGGACAGCCTCAGCAATCTAGTGAGGTCCTCAGCAACTTAAAGAGACCCTGGGTTCAAACACAAGCACCAAAAAAAAAAAAAGAGTCATCTTTCTTTTTCAGCATCTTACTGGGATCCAGATGCAATTCTAAACAACCAGTTCACCGCAGTCTTGGCAGAGATAATAAAGGAGAGCGTTGGTGGGGTAGGGAGATTTTTCAAAGAGGGTGTCATTCAACCAATGTGTTTCCTTCTTTCTTTTTTTTTTTTTTTTT